>OMKR01001681.1:8709-18772 GCA_900302355.1 Cyttopsis rosea
AAGTTTTTACGATACAACTTTGTTTAATATTTTTGCTACATAAATTCAGCTACTTTACATTTCACTTTTGTCGTCCCTTTACACAACCTCAACTTTTTGTAAATAGAACTCCTTGCATCCCCTAACGCAGTGGTGGAACAAGTACTCAGCTTCAAGTACAAATACCCTGACACGGAAGTACTCCAGTGCAAGTGAAAGTAGCACTTTGCCATTTCTACTTGAGTAAATGTATCTTAGTACTTGCTATTGAATGTTCCTCAAGAAATTAAAAGTCAAAGTACTTACAGTATCTGTAGTGTAGTGGGAGTAAAAGTCTCCGAAACTGAAAGTACTGATACTTGAAGAATGCACTTAAGTACATTTATTTTCCACCACTGCCCTAAAGCCAAGTTTTCATGTCTCGACTCTCTTGCTGAAGGACCCCTGGACGTCCACCGCGCCTGCCTCACACTCCCCCTGCCTCTCCCTCTCCCTCACCCTGCTGCTCTCTACCTGTCACTGCCATTCATGCTGGAAGTCTCTGCCTTGGTCTCCCTCTCCCGCAGGAGGTGTCTGATGGAGGAGTTCTGGGTGGACAGGGTGCTGGAGAGGAGCGGCATCAGGCTCCGGAAGCCCTCCCTCAGCTCGGCCACATGCTTCTCCAGGCTGTTGACGTGGGAGTCCAGGTCGCCCCGGCAGCTCTGCACCTCCGACAGCACTTCGTACATCAGGTTCTGCATCTGCACGATGACCCGGGTGTCGAGTTGTGGTGGCAGCGGTGTCGGGCCGTGGGCGGTTGGACGAGAGTCCACATAGAAAACGGGGAACAGAGAGATGATTATATGGCAATTATTGGGTGGCTTGAGGAGACGCTGTGCAATGTTTTAGGGTCACTTGCCTCCCTCACCTTGCTTAGATCCACTAGTGTGTTGGCCTGGTCTGCCAGCTTCCTTTTCTCCATCTTAACACTGCGCAGCCTGGGTGCAACATTAAATTAGTTTACTATCATTAAACTGTATTTACCTCAAACCTCTTGTTGAAAAAGGGTCTTCTTTTCAAGATTAACCTGGTAAAGACAGCAGCATCAGAACATAAAGGGTGTGTAGAAAAAAAACAGAATATATAAGGAATGCATAGATATAAATATGTCAAAAGCACACAATAAAAGAGCTAGAATCGTAGAAAACGGAATAACAGTGAGTTCAATGTAATTAAATTTCAGGCGAGCAGATCTTTTCTGCATTAATATTACACTAGTTGAGCAGAATTCAACGAAGCTGCTTCCTCTTCTACTTTGTACATAATAGTTCCATTAAACACGGGCTGTTTGAAGGGGTGAGTGACAAAATGGCATCACCTTGATATGTCCGTATTCCTGAAAAACAACAAATGTAAGGAAACCATACATTTTCTTGGGAAAACCAAGAAGATTTGATGAAGCAGTCCTGAGAGAGGGCCTGTTAAAAAAAAAAACAATAACGGTAATGTTCCTACTGGTGAATGGCCAGCAGCAGCTTGCGTTGGTGCATGCGGACTCTGGTCTTGTCCCGTTCCCTCGACAGCTTCGTGTGCTTGTAGATCAGCCAAGTCTCCCTCAGCACGTTGGCTGCCGCAATTTTTATCTTGCGAGAGAGAACGGACATGACAAATGGTTTTTGTGAGGCCATTTAACTCGGATGAGCCGTAATTCATTTTCTTTTTGTCCGTTTTTTTGCACTACATAATCATTATAAAACAGGGCGTTGCTGCACCAGCAAGTCCTAACTCCTATACTTCACAGAATTAATTATCCAGGCAATTCTCAAGATGATTTACCGTATAGTCATGAAATTAAGATTATAGTATAAAATTGTGCAGTTAAGTCAGATTTGTGTAGTATAAATATTAAAAGGTGTGACCTCAGGAGCTGAAATATTGGAGGTTTATTTGAAAAAATCATTTTTGTGTCCTTTGAAGGAGTACATCTTTTCATTTATACAGTATATACACATTTAAAATATAATATAGTATATAATATTTTTATGCAATATATACGTATATAATTATCTCCTTTTAGACAAACAAATCCCGCCATGTGCACCTCCTCGCCACTGTGCATGCTCCTCGGTTTATTTTCTCCCATATAAGAAGGGGTCCTTAGATGAAAAATGTTTGAGAACCCCTGGTCTACAATATAAAAAAGGACATTTCTGCACCAGTTGTACCGCAATCCGGAGAGTTTTTTGCCACAGATATTTGTACCGGGTCCTTGTTTATGCATCGATAAGGGCGTAGCGCGAAAACCCAAGTTTAATTTAGGCATTTGGAGAAAACAACTTTCGTGCCTACAAAGTGTTGGTGATGAGTTCAGATGATTTGGTCACGCATATACTTCGCCTCCAGTTTGAACTCGGGTAATTACCCTTTTGGTGATATGGGAGTCCATCATGAAATTGTGGACGTGTTTCTCTGCCCTGGTCAGCTCCAGTTTCCTGGCAACCACAGCGACGACCAGGACCGTGCAACCTGCGCCCTGAGCAAACAGACAAGACGGAAAGAACATCTAAATATTTAAATATTAAGAAAAATCCTTGTATTTAGCATCTGAGTTTTAATAATTCATTTGGAGGGGGTTGGGGGGATTTGGGGTCTGAGGTTAATCTTTAGGTTACTTCCAGAAGTATAATACTCATTTTACTCAGATCATCTGTTGGCGACAGTATTTGTATTTATTTTCCAGTAAAGTCATTTTTACTTCTTACCATTATCCCGGTCAGCAGACAAATGCTCCGGCCGCAGTAGGTGTGAGGCACCACGTCCCCATACCCGATGGACAAGAAGGTGACCGACACCATCCACAGCGCCTCCATGTAGTTGCTGCTCAGGTCCCTGTAGTTGTGGTGTCTGGGAAATACATTGGTGTCGAAAACGTTATTAGTTTTTTTTGTAGGAATTTGGGCCCAAATTGTACGGATGTGGCATAATACACAATCGTAGTAATTCACAAACCTCTCACACACATGCAAGCCCCAGGCTGCCACCAGCCACAGAGAAACACTGAAAATCATGAGCACGGTACCAGGGTAGGTGGTCATCAGCGTCTTGCCCACAAAACGGGTGTTGAAGTGTATCTGAAAAAAAAAACGCATACACGGCCCATTATGTCATAATTGAACACCGGTGCCTACTTAATAACTGCACTGTATTTAGGAAAGCACCTGTAAGGTTATATAATACAGAGGGCACAAGGGATCAAAAAGCTTGTTCTCAATCCGGCTCGATGCACGGATAAGAGGTTTGGTGTTGCAGAGGGGACACAAAAGGTCACTTTCATCACTTAAATAGCCTCAGTAAAGGGAGCAGATTAGTGGGTCGGATATGAGTGCTAGTAAGGGGCAAAACCAGAACGTCAAAAATCACTAAAAGTCACGGGATCAAGTGTGTTTGCCGCACCCAGAGTCAGTGACTAGACAGTCACACCTGTATTGCCTGCCTCTCTGCCCACCTAGACGGGACAAACACATGTAGACGTGAAAGGAGGATAACACAGTTGAGTCTACTACACCGCGGAAACTATCACTCTAGACCTTTCCCCGAAACCCATGGCATAGATGCTACCAAATCCTTTTGTCCTGTGACATTATTCTGAACAGAATTTTCCTTAAAATGTCGCTAGTGTTTTACAACCCCGTGGAGCCGGGGACCAAAGCCGGCGCCAGAGCGCAGCGCGGCGTGGCCTCCGACCTTGTTCAGAGCTCCGATGCTGCGCGAGGCGGTGTCGGTGAAGAGGCGGCTGTGCAGCATCATGGCGCGGCCCAGCAGGTAGAGCCTGAGGAACATGGGCAGCGCCAGCACGATCTCCAGCTCCGTCTCCGACAGCGCGGAGGACCTGGGGGTCTGCTGGAAGTAGGACACCAGGCCCACCGGGTAGGGGTGGATACCCACCGCCGCCAGCTCCAGTGCGATCAGGGTCAAGCGCTCGGTTGTCATGGCGATCCGCCAGTCCTCTGCGCCGCTGTCGTGCATGTAGAGCTGCGGGCGAGGAGGGGAGAGCATGTTTCAGAGTGTTGATGCCTCATACTGCCCTTTACAGAAAGACTGGTAGATTGTAGTACTTTTAGCAGATTAAAAGTCCTCATTTCAGCGATCGTACAAAAAAGATTTGCTATTAATTGCCGGTTTCTTAACACAAACTGCTTTATGTCTTTATGTCTAGAAGAAGAAGTCAGAAGAGCCGAGGGAGTCGTTTTACCTGCACCTCACAACTGTGGTAGGCGATGATGAAGCCGAGGAGGATGATAGTGGACAAGCTGATCACGGTCTTCAGGGCCAGAGAGTAGACTGAACTCTGAGGAACATACACACACACACACACACACACACACACACACACACACACACACACACACACACACACACACACACACGGCACACCAGCACACATGGCACACACATTTTGAAATGGCTTTGGCGATCCCCTCGTAATCTACTAATCTCTTAATTACATACATTGCATTGAGGTAATCCACTTGCTTGATTTAATGAACATGATCTTGTTGACACAAACCCTCATGCCATAGCCCAACAGATCCCGTCGCCAAGAAGAGCATTTAATAATGGCCAATAATGCTCCTGTATCACAACTTTCACTGCAAACACAATGCAATTTTGCCAGGGAAAATGGCCTACAAAGTCTCTTTTCTGTCTTTCTGTGTCGCCTCCCGAAACTGACCTTGCTGTAGACGCTCCAGGACAGCTCAGTCTCCATCACCATCACCACCACCCCAAAGATCCCCACTGCCAGGGCGCAGTCGTTGAGCCGCTGCCTCCTCTCGAACAGGGCCCTCCTGCGGACCAGCCGCCAGCCGATGCTGTGGGTCTTCCAGTACTGGTCGTCCTTGGTGTCGTCCTTTGGTTTGGGCACTGGGTTCGGCCCCGTGCACCCGGGCAGCAGGCCCCGGGCCTCCACCTGCTCTGGGTTCATCTGGGCGGCGGTGGTGGCGGCAGCCTCGCTGTATTTGTGAGGCTGGACATCGTCCTCTTTGGTGGTGATGATGATCTCCGGGAGGCTGTGGCGGTCATACATCTCCATGGCGATGTGGCCTGACCTGCAACCCTGCCCGTCTCCCAGCATGCTCCTGCCGTCGCTGTCCCTGAAGTCGATGTAGGAGGTGCGGGGCATCATAATCTTTTTGGGTGACCCGCAGGTGCCCACGGGGACATCGGTGAAGGAGGTGATGTTCTCCTGGTGTCTCTGGCCCTGTGGACTCCTATTGGCTTTGCACAGCTGACTCTGCTCCTTGTGTCTGACATTTTGCAGACCTGCGCCCAACCTCTTGTCGCCCTTCTTGTCCTTGCGGTTGTCCTCCCTCTTGCCCTTGTCTCCCTTCCTGTAGGTGATGGGGGAGGGGGAGACGTACAGGTGGCCATTGTACAAAGGGGTCGTGGCGATGGCCTGGGTTCTGTCCAGCCACTCCGTGTGGTCGATGCCCATTTGGAGCGTGCGGTGGATTCCGCACTGGGGGGGGCATGCAGAGGACATAGAGGCCATCCTGGCAGGAAGGAGGGGCCTCTGGTCCTCTCTCTCATCTCCCTCCAAAACTGACAAGTTCATAGAGGGGGAGGGCTCCATGGTTTCAATGGGTAGAGAGTCACCGGACCAGTCTGACCTTTATGGAAGTTGGAAGGGAGAGAATGGAGGAATTGGAAGAGAGAGAGGAGGAGGAGAGGGCTGATGCTGAGACTAGACTAGACTATAGCAAGGCCAGTGAGGCTGAAGTCAGTCAAATATATAAGATGAGTTAGACAACCATCTGGACGTTTCCCTACCGATTTGTGTCTTTTAGTGGTCGACAATCCTTACTGCACTGCCACTGTTTTTCTACAGATTCAATCCTTACAGTGTATAATGTGGAAAAAACAACACGAACAAAGATGAAAAGGTCTGCTATTTTTTTAAGATAATCACATCTTCTATCCAAATATAAGATTCACTCACCAACTTGAGTCCAGTTGCATCACATTCAAGACACAGTCAAATGTTTCCATTCGCAGTCATTCTCTCATAGTAATTGGTCTTTGTTGTAAGCCTTACCTTTGGAGGACCCCCTGAAATGAAGCTCGCAATTTCCAATCAGTCCTTAAGTCCTCAACTCATCAGTTAATTCTCCAAATATCCTGGGATTAAATCGTCTTAATGTCGTGGGGGTCACATCTGCCTTTGCCACTGATAGATCCTTCAGATAAAATCATTGTGCACATCCTCAGCAAATAGTGGCTTCCCATGGAATTACAATCCTGGTATTATGAACCATGTGATAAGTCAAAAATGTAAGAACGAATGAAAAGAGATAAATCGAGTCAGAATTATATTCCCATGTCCAGATCTGCTGCGTTTGCCCAAACTTCCAAGCAGTGCATTAGCAGCCTCAGCATCACCGAGCTCCTCCTAGAGATTGAAGCAGAGGTTGTGAACTTTGCTCTGTGTGCATCCCCTTCATATAAAGCCATTTATTCCATTGTCTCCTGTGCATTCAGGGCATTCAGTCCACCCCCACGGCACCGTCTCTGCTGCTGAGGGGCTTAATGGCTTCAGCACCAGTCCACTGCTGCAGATGTTGAGGGACGCAAAACAAAGTGTGTGTGTCATCAGACAGGAGTTTCAATACGGATTGGTTGATTTCTTGCTCCTTGTGTGTGTGTGTGTGTGTGTGTGTGTGTGTGTGTGTGATTACGTATGTGTGTGTGTGGCCACACGTGCGGTACTAGTCACCAATGAATAAGTACTATTACTCAATTTATACTGACAAAAATATAAGTTCTAGTAACAAGTGTCAAATAAAAAGTGACAAAGTTGGTTTAATGGATTAAATGTTAAAACGGCTTGACATACTGTAGACTGCCTCTGTGTACGTGTGTGTGTGTGTGTGTGTGTGTGTGTGTGTCAGTGTGTGTGTGTGTGTGTGTGTGTGTGTGTGTGTGTGTGTGTGTGTGTGTGTGTGTGTGTGTGTGCGTGTGTGTGCATGTTTGTGGGCCCAAAATCCTACTTTAAAGAAAGAATAGTCACTGGTTTCTGTTGCTTGCTCAACAATATTCTATCTTTTTTTTTCTTCACAATTTCAACAATGGGTTTCTTTTATCGCTATAGTGGCAGGATTTCAGTTGGGTTGTTTGGATCCGTTCTTCTTTTTAATCTTGCAGGAGAGAGAATGACAGTAGATTAGTATTAGAGATTAATCAAATCTCACAGTTAGAGATCTCATACTTATAAGCTTATGAAATATCAAATATATGTCTCTCTCCCTCTCCCATAACCCAACAATATGTACAGAGTTGGTGGAGTATTAGGCCTAAGCATTAAAGTCACAACAATGACATTCAGCATCATTTGGATAAATCCGTGTGACAGATGGAATCTCCAGATAAAAGTGACCGATCCAACGGGTGACGCCCAAGGAGGAGAGGTTGGAACAGCAGACGAGTGGGCGGATAAAGGAGAGAATTATATAAGCCGAAGACAACGAGAGAGGAGAGGAGGGAAGAAAGTGAACGCAGATGGTTTAAAACCAAGTGTGGTGCTTCAGCGGGGACTCGTCCAGATGTCGTCTGGTCAGTGTTATAGGTTTAAAGACAGAGTTTAATGCAAAATATCCCTTTGAAGGTTTTGGTAATATGTCACAAAGAGATCCCAATATGTTCAATAAAGTGATGGAGAGAAGTGCAAAGTATCAAAGTGAGGCAGGCCCTGAAGATATAGGTTTGAATGGGATGCTTAAATTCTGTAAAGTGCAACTTCACTGGCAGGAAACTTGCGGGTCGTCTTTGAGTCGTATGCTCTTTTAATCGGAATGTGAATCCGTTCATTCACATTTTTCACAATGTTTTTTCTTCATATATTTTCAAATACTTAACAGTATGAAAGAAAAGAAAAGAAAAAAAAGCCAAATATACAAAATAGCCAAATAAAAATATTTATTAAAGTCTATTAAACTATTGTAACTAAACTATCTATCAAACTATTGTACATTCTCTAATGGTGAAGTTCAACTATTGATCATTTTGCTGGGGACCCCTGGAACCTTTAAAATAACTTTAATAGGGTTGTTTTTTTTCGACGCATTGTCAGTCCAGTATCCATGGAACTCTTTGTGAGACAGACTGGACTGGAGCACAATGAGGGGAAGGATTTGCATTTGCAGTATTCTGAATATTAAGAACTGGGTGTCGGTAGCAACATTCCTGGGAAAAATCACAAATGGCGCAGTTAGTGACGCGTTTTCCATCAGCCAGCAGTGGTTGGTCCACCAGAGAAGGAGGCGGAGATAACGCAACATTCTGGCTCTTCACCAGCACCCGGCTCGATCAAACTTGACTATCCAAACTTGACGACTATCCAAACTTGACTACTATCCAAACTTGACGACTATCCAAACTTGATGACTATCCAAACTTGACGACTATCCAAACTTGAAGACTATCCAAACCTGACTACTATCCAAGCTTGACTACTATCCAAGCTTGACTACTATCCGAAATTGACGACTATCCAAACTTGACTACTATCCAAACTTGACAACTATCCAAGCTTGACTACTATCCAAACTTGACGACCATCCAAGCTTGACTACTATCCAAACTTGACAACTATCCAAACTTGACGACCATCCAAGCTTGACTACAATCCAAACTTGACGACTATCCAAACTTAACGACTATCCAAACTTGACTACTATCCAAACTTGACTACTGCAGCCGCCAGAGCCCCGGCGGCTGCAGCAGCGAGCCCCGGCCGGTCACACAAGACACCTCACAGAGGGGACAGGCTGGAAGTCAGGCGGCGTACTACTTTTTCCGGTCTCGTTTGCTACGGCCGAACAAACACAGAAAAGATGGATGACTACTGACGATGAAACTTCAAAAACAAGTGCAAATCCTAAGGAAAAGAAACACATTTGGCGTTCAGATGAAGGCAACTGTCACCCAGGCGACACTGTTTGGAACTCTGGGAAGTTAAGTCTTTTGGACACACCTCAATTACCGCTTTTCACCAAAGGCGCCGCCAAACACAACGAAAGGGAAATCTTCGAGATTGGCACTTTAAAATTGAAAGACACTCGTCCACTGCATTTGAACACCGTGACTTTGACAAATGAGATGGAGCAGACCCGGACGAATGGACGCCTAAGCTCGGCTTGTCGATAGCGGCCTATCAAGCGGAGGGGACCTGTCAGCGCTGCAGGGGAGCAGCGGAGTAATTAGAAGCAGAGCGCAGCAGAGAGCGGCTGACGGGGCAGCGTTCAGAGCTGCACGCTGGACCCTGGTCCCGGCCCTGACCGCCGCTAATGCACACGGTCCTAAATCATTTCATTCGACATAAATCACTGAGTGCGCAGCATTGTTGTCCTGTGTCACATGATCCTCCCGGGCATCATATATCACAGTCCTATTGATATTATATTGATGTCACTGTATATATTATCAACAGATAGAGAATTGCAAACAAACAAAGAGAAAACGAAGGGTTTGAGAAAAAAAAAATATATATATATATATATACAGAGAGAGAGAGATGGATAGCATAGGCGGTAATAATAACAGTTTAATAAAAATATGAAAAATAAAAGTTCCAATATATGGGAGCATTTTAAATAAATATTCTGACAATTCTGACAAATATATAAGATGCCAATATAATCTGCCACCCACTGTCTCTGGACACGAAACAACCCTGGACACTGGAACATGTGCAATAACAGTGCAAACTATTCCTTGACTAGGAAAAGAAATCACATTCTGATTGTGAATTATTATAAAATCCTAAATAAATACGTAAAGCTATCACCTCTCTTACCACTCTTACAATTACCATTCTTCTTTTAGACAGACACTGTCTTAAGGTATTTAAAACCTTTTCTTTTCACACTAATTAACCCCAGAGACCCCAGCGGCCGCACTGCAGTTTGCAGAACCACCAGCAGATGGCGCTCGCACCCAGGCCTCTCACCTTCTCGGGTTTAAATCTGTTTTTTTTTAATGACGTTTCTTGGCACAAACTCAAACTCTCACTTGCTTGGTGCGTATCGGGGCGAGGATTACCATCCCCCCT
>OMKR01001686.1:8453-25836 GCA_900302355.1 Cyttopsis rosea
TGTGTGTGTGTGTGTGTGTGTGTGTTTGTGTGTGTGTGTGTGTGTGTGGGAGTGTGAGTGTGAGTGTGTGTGTGTGTACTGTATGTGTGTACTGTATGTGTATGTTTATGTTATAACCAAATAGTAAAACACTTGAAACATGGCTGTCCAAATAGGCCTACGTACATACATACTGTATGTCTCACCTATCTTACTTGTAGAAGAGCGCCATCCTCCCGTCCTTCATAACATTTAACCCATCAGGAATCAACACAAGTTTGGTCGCTGTCATCAGTTGTTTCCCTGTTCAAGGTTCTCCCAGTCCCGGTGGGGGCTTTGTTAAAGTTGAAGTTGTGCTTTGTCTAGTGATGTACTCTGGGAAATAGCTTATTTGTCTCATCCCACATCCAAATGCCTTTGCTTGTTGAATGAATGTATCAGTTGTGACCAATGGGTTGTTAAAAGGAACATAAGAGAGTTTGTCAAATTGCAAGTATGTGCTGTTTTTTTTAATCTTTGATTAGTGTGAAGCCAGCTGGAGGATGGTTTCCTTGCCCAACCCTCCAACATTATTTGAAAGCAGTTTTGACTTTAGTAAAACTGGCAACGGAAGCCAAGTGGCTCTGGCCTCCTATGGGGGGATACTGTAGGTAAACAACCCAAAGCGGCAAAGCCCAAAACAGTCTGCAACTACTGAGATACGATAGGCTTTTCTGTAAAGTAAAGAAGCAAAGGAGCTGCACACATTTACTTTTTTGTTTTTACCAATGAGTTACATTCCAATCATTGAGTAAATTTTTTAATTGACTAATTCAATTATGAAACCAAGAGAGATCCGAACCGAGAGGGGGAACATGGAGGGTTATGAATTAATTCATTAACCGTCAAATTAATGGCAATGTGGGAAGCCCGCTTCTCTTGGCCTCAAGGACGCATCACCTCTCGTGGGGTCTCTCTGTTGTGGGCTTCAGAAATAAACCACCGCAGGATGACTGAGTCATTTGAACACAGCATTTCATTAACGAAACGGGGCAGTTCATTACTGAAAGACGCGGGGGGAACCTGTGCCTTCATCCAAGATCTCTTTTTAAGACATTAACGCTTTTAACTGCTAATGGAGACCTTTGCATTCACTGATGCAGGGGATTTTATTCCCAGCCTTGAGCGTCACCCTTCCTCATCTGAGGAACCTGAAAACTAAATGACTCTGTCTTGAGAAGAAAGAAATACATCTCAATCTGCATGGTTGTACCGCGAGCGAGGGCTGGATAAACAAGCGCATTCCACAGGGGCTCTACTATTGATTAAACAAGGAGAATAGCAAGAATTACTTTAACAACAAGCCAAATACTAAACGAATGCTCAGTGGATTTGATGCTACCTATGATTGACAAGGTCTCACCTCAAAAAAAGAGTACACACAAAAATGTATTATAAACCTTATAGCAGTCATGAAAGAGTCTTATGGGAGGACTTTAATCACATTAGTGACTATTAGGCAACTGCTTAAATCAGATGAGGATGGGGTGGTGGGGTTTTCTGCCATCAAAAACTCTCCACATGCACTGTTGCTCTGTTCTTTCTCTTTTCCACAACACAAGTAGATGTCAGGTCTCTGCGTCACTACACAGATGAGTTGAAGAAGAAGAAGCTGTCATACCGTTCACTGCGTGCAGCACTGACCTACTGGCTTCATTACGTCACACGTTTCCTTCCTGGGATTCACACACACAGAGCTGAGGAGAGCGAAACCCAGCCTAGTGCAGCTCAATGGGTAAATCACAACACTGACCCTGCCAGGACGGCGTGCAGATCAAATGTAAAAACAAAATGTAAAAAGGCATCTGTAGAAGGCTCTCGGGGGGAAAAGTGTCATCAAAAAGTGCAACAAAGCTGTAAGTCCACTCAATATTTAGACTTTTCTCTCTCGCTCACTCCGACTAACCAAAAGAAAACAACAACTGAAATGATGTTTTTTTTTTTGTTTGTTTTTTGTAAATACAAATATTCATTGAATAAACATTCAAGTGGGAAAACATAAAAAATGAAATTATGAGGTTAGAAGAGGCTGAAGAAGGGTAGCTTTAGAGCAGCTAAGTCGGAGACAGCTCCTAATGTGGATCAACTTTCTCTGCACTCCATCCCATTTTGTGAGTCAGACAGCAAAGCGGACTGAAGTCTTCAAAGACCAGAGTCTGAAGCCATAGGTGGGTCAAGAGGAGATAAAATTGCCTCCCCAAAAATGTAGGCTGAGGGAATGGAAAGCTGCTGGCTACATTATCTGAGTCGTGATGATTTAAAAATTGAAGGCGTGGAGATAACCGGACTAAAATGGGGTTACGTGTTTGATTAGGAGTCCCAATACCTTGCAAATTCAGCTCCGAGACTTGATGACTACTTGAATTTGGGTCCCGAGTTACAACCAAGGTTTGGAAATACAGGGTCTATGCAGCTCTACCAACCTATCCCTGGAATCACCCTACTGTCTGTGGAAAGCTTCCCAGAACAAAGTGTTGGAGTCAGCTCAGTGCACTTTTGTTCAATTTAATTTCTCAACCTAATAATTAAAAGCGAAAAGGGAAAAATAATTAGAAATGAAAGAAAATCCGATATGCTAAGAGTAGTTGGTCAAATATCTTAATCACCTATTTGAACAGAATATTTGAGTCAAACGGATGATCACAGATTTGGAATGGCTAACCCAATGGCCCATTCCATTCCATCATTATATTAAAACAAATTTATGGTCTATGAGAGTCAAATCAAATTACCATCGCCGTGAGCTCTGTGGGGTGAGTCAGGCTGGGGAGTAGCGAGGCCTAACACGTTAGTCACCGGACCACCTGGTTAAGAGAACACGAAGCGAGTGACCAGACTCTCACAACCCTCTCACATTCGCCCACGCACATTGATATGTGTCTCCGTGTGATCCGATTGGTTTGTGCGCCATTTATGCCTTTCTATTTGCAATGACTCCATGTGGTCATTACAACACCACACTAGCGGTACGGGGTGCCATCAAACCATGCTTGTCTGTGACACCATTTGCTACTGGCTAATTTATTTTAAATGACTTAACTTGGCAGTTCAAGGTACAACGGGTCACCCATCGAAGAAAATCAAGTCAAATCGAGCAAATCGAGTCGAATTCATGCAATGTTACCATGGTAACTGGAATATTCTGGCCACAAACGCTCTGAGGTTTGCAAATTCTGCATCCCGACTTGCTTGTGTTTTGTAGTTTGGTGTTTTGGCTTGTGTTTGCATTTCTACTTGAATTTCTAATTTAATTTCTACTACTTGTATTGCTACTGCTGATAACTGAAATTGATCCTTTTGTGAATCCTGTGTAGTCAAGTGGTAGAATATTAAAAACGGGGAGAAAATGTTCATCTTAAAGGCTCTTGTACTTTGAACAAGTGGTTGGAAATCATTCACTTGGCTAACGATGTAAAGACTGCATGTTAAGATCCATGTACAGAACCTCAGATGATTGAGGTATAATTCATCAACCCTTAGTCCAAATATTGTACATTGTTTCTGGAGATGTTAAGGTGTCATGATCAATCTTCTAGACATCCTTTTGAAGAACTCTGACTTCGGCAACATTCAGACTTCAGGGCTTATTGGTTCCATTCTGATTCAACATTTTCTTGTGTGTGTGTGTGTGTGTGTGTTAGGGGCAGGGGAAAACAATCGATACAGCATAGTATCGCGATATTTTGTATCGATACACGGACTCCAAGTGTCAATTTTTAATTTTATTCAGGGATGCAAACAACTTGCTTTTCGGCGCCGTCCGCCATCGATTAACTAGTGGACCCGTTCTCTGATAAGTTAGGAATAGGAGATGCGGCCACTGCGGTTGAAAGCGCTCCAAAAAGTAGGACGCGAATAGCGATGGTGCGTTCACTGGAATTCGGAAAACTGTAATTCGTGTGGGTAGTCCTCCCCCCGAGGCTTTACAGTTCAGTTTGTCAGGTGCATGCAACATTATTTTTTGGACAGGGTTGATCAGTCTGTCAGCTTGACAATCTAATTTTGCTCCAGTAAAAATGATTGAAGTGAGATGAACAGGGTTGACTGAAAGGGTGAGGGTTACCCCTAACCCTAACCCTCACCCTTTCAGACTGAAAGCTATCTTATTAGATAAAACAGATGTTGACAAAGTTTTCCTTTGGGGACATAATTTGCAGTTGAAAAAAGGTAATGAATCGCAATGTATCGCAATATATATACATGATCTGGTTGATCATTTTAATAGTCAGCTCTCAGGTGCACTTGACACTGTTGCACCTTTAAGAGAGAAGAAACTGTTCTCTAAACATTCTGTCCCTTGGAAAAGCAGCTCTCTCCGTGAGTTAAATAGAGAATGTAGGAAAGCTCAGCGAAAACGGAGAAAACATAAACTTAATGTACATCTTGACATTTACAAGGGCTTAATCTTTAGGTACAATTAAGCTGTGAAAACCGAGAGACAAAGGTACTTTTCCAATATCATTACAACCAATACAAACAACCCCAGGATACTGTTTTCAACTACTGACATCTCAGTCAACCCACGTGTATGCTCAGACACACCTTATCAGGCCTCCCCCTCCAAATGTGAGGAATTTGCCAATTTCTTTAATGAGAAAATTAATAATATTAGGCATAACATTGTTCCCATCTCTGGAAATAGCAATCTGGTGGATCCAACAGTCCTTCCGCCTTGCATGACTGATTTCAACATGATCTGCCATGATGCGCTTCACAAAATTGTCGCATGTATCACTCTTTTTAAGAAAACTTTTGACTCATTGTCTTTTAATATGCTTCAAGTTATTTACTCCTCATTAAAGAATGGTGTTTTCCATAATGCTTTTAAAACGGCAATTGTAAAACCCTTACTTAAAAAGACCAACCTGGACCCCTCTGCCCTCAATAATTAGCGCATGAATCTCTAACCTACCATTTCTGAGCAAAATCTTAGAAAAATCTGTATTCAAACGACTAAATAATCACCTAACATCTTTGAAAAATTCCAATCAGGCTTCAGGGCAAATCACAGCACTGAGACTGCCCTTGTGAAAGTCCTAGATGACTTGAGACTTGAGTGTTGATGCTGGAGGCGTTGCGGTCCTTGTCCTGTTGGACCTTAGTGCCGCATTTGACACTATTGACCATAACACCTTACTTAGCCGCCTCGAGAAATGGGTTGGTCTCTCTGGGACCGTCCTAAGCTGGTTTCATTCCTATATCACCAGAAGAACATTTTATGTACAACTTGGAGAACACACCTCAAAAACTGTCACCATTGATTATGGTGTAGCTCAAAGCAGTGTATTGGGGCCATTGCTGTTTTCATTGTATATGCTTCCTCTGGATAATATTGTTCGTCTACATGGTGTTGATTTTCATAGCTATGCTGACGATACTCAGTTGTATATCTCTGTGAAGCCGGATGACCCAAATGCTACCTCAATCCTGACTGACTGCTTGTCTGCCATCAATGAATGGATGAGCAGTAATTTAAATTAAACAATGATAAGACTGGAATTCTTATAGTTGGCCAGAAATCAAAGAGGGATCTTGTCTGCTCAAGCTTCGGGTCCCTGACCTCACAGGCACGACCTCAAGTTAAAAGCCTGGGCGTTATTTTCGATTCTGATCTTAATTTTTTAGCTCATTTCAACTCATTAACCAAAACTTCTTTCTTTCATTTACGCCACATAGCTAAAGTGAGACCTTTTTTAACACAACACGACACAGAAGCTTGTCCATGGCTTTATTTATAGCCGGCTGGACTATTGTAATGCACTTTATACCGGCCTTCCAAAAGCAGCAGTTGCAAGATTACAGACCATTCAAAACGCTGCTGCCAGGGTCCTGACTAGGACAAAACTGAGTGAACACATTACTTACGTCTTGTCTTACGTGAATTATACTGGCTCCCTGTGTCGTTCAGAATCTATTTTAAAGTCTTTCTCCTGGTTTTTAAGGCACTAAATGGTTTGTCTCCTCCGTACATCACAGATTGTTTTTCATTTTATGTCCCCCCTCGTTCCCTAAGGTCATCTGCAGCATGCCTTCTAAATGTCCCAAAGGTTTCCACAAAGAAAATGGGAGACGCTGCTTTTAGTGTGTCCGCCCTTAGGCTTTGGAACACCCTGCCACTGTACATCAAGGAGGCTGGCTCAGTGGACATTTTTAAAAAGCACTTGAAAACATACCTTAATCTTGCTTTTAACTAACATTTATTATTTTACTGTTTTTACTTTTTGTTGTTGTTGTATCTTTCATTGTTTTTGCTATTTTTACACTGTAAAGCACTTTGGGTTAAATTTGTATGAAAATGTGCTTTATAAATAAAGTTTTTATTATTATTATTATTATTATTTATTATCACAATACTCAGCATATCGCAATATCGCAATAATACCATATTATAACTTAAGCATCGTGATAGTATCGTATCGTGAGGCCTCTGCTGATTCCCACCCTTAGTGTGTGTGTTAATGTTCATATGAATTAATTATCAAATTAATGCACTTTGGACGCTAGAGATGGAAGCTAATGAACGTGCCATCCAAACTTGAATTCCTCAGCGTCATGATAAAACAGACTAACCCAAACCAGAACTTCCAGTAATGGCCTAGCAGTATTTAAAAGTTCAAATTGATTCAACTTTGACCCAGCTTTCCAATTCAAAGCTCAGCCCTGTCCCTGAATTTCGGAGAGACACACGACACATTGGACGCATTCGATTTCCGCTGTGTCAGCAATTACCACGGTTATATCCCCGGCCTTGTACTTACCACTGCGCGTCCTTCCACGGTGACATATTGATTAGATAACTTGTCATGACTCAGCAGTGTGCCAGTGCCCAAAACGCTTGTCACGATTGCCACAGAAATTTGTTGACATTTCATCGGTTGATGAGGATGACGTGCAACGCGGCTGGCGGTATGGCCTACAGTAAAAAACGTCGTACTTTTCGGGATACTCCCCATTATTTGCTTCTGTATTTAAATCGTCAAATTAACTCCGCCCCAGTTTCTCTCTCACGCCCAAGGGAGTCTCCGTATTGCTTCTCATCTTCATCTGCGCTTCGCGTTGTGATCAGTTGGAGAGAGCTAAGCCTCCGCCCACCGTTGCCGCTGCAACTCGTCACAAAATATTCTGTAGTTTTCCTTTTATTTTTATAATTAAAGCGCAAAATTAGTTGCATCCACCTTGGCTTCGTCTCAATGATTACAAAAACAGACGCTGCAACACTTTGGCACCAGAGCAGCAGGTAGTGGGTGGTTTTGCTGTGTTAACACAGGCTGCCTGTTCAGTATCGTAGATAAAAAAGAAATCAATTTGATAGATTAAAGGCGCTGCTCAGTATGCCTTCAAATGTGGACATTGCTCTCTTGTTTCTCCTCCCTGCTGAGTGCAAAAACAACCCCACAAAACTGGGAAACCTATGTAATCAGGGTTTGGTCAGAAGTCAATGGTGTGGTACAGAGCCCTGTCCCGTGAAGACTTGCACTCTATTGTCCAGAGGAAAGGGAAGAGTGGATGAGTCGATTCAGAGAAATATTGATCGTAGCACAGAGATGAAAGTGGACTTAAGCCCTTTCCAGAGGGTATTAGTATCTTCTCTTTGTTTGTGGAACTAGACCGATTATTAAATTTTTCTAGACACAATAATTTTGGGTACAGTTCTGGATGGTCTAAGACTTTGTGGATTTACTGGGGTAAGTATGTTTTTTCCATGCACACGCACTGGTGTGTTCGTCACTATGACGTCAACATATCACACACATCACTTCTTCCATTCAATACCAAGGTGTGTCTGGGAATTGTTGCTGCTGCCAATAACCGCCAAACCTCTTCCACAGACTTCCATATTATACAGTTGCTAGGCCTCCGATAACCTGTGCACGTATAAAAACAATCAAACATCTGGTGCGTAATTATCAAAATCACCACGGTGTTGTTCCGGATTTAATTGAAATGATCAGTGGACCACAGAGTTTGTTGAAACACAGTCGATTTTTGGGGCTATAATAATTACTTACTTACTACCGGGCGGAACATCACCAACCGGGCTCAAAATAGCGGACTTGGTCTGGAGTAGTTATAATGGCAGCACCTCCGCTTGTGATATTGTTGTAGTCCGGAAAGGGCTTTTCTTCATAGTATTTTAGAGTCCTTGCAAGGACACAGAAACCTGCACCAGTTCCAATCTGTCCAACCAGGGAATGTGACACAGATCTGTGTCACACATAATGTGTGTGTGTGTGTGTGCGTGCGCGCGTGCGTGCGTGTGTGTGTGTGTGTGTCCTGGTCCTTCAGATTGGGCGCACGGAGACAGCGGTGAACAACCTGAACCCGGTGTTTGGGGTGAAGTTCCAGGTGGACTACCACTTTGAGGAGATCCAGAAGCTCCGCTTCGCCATGTTTGACGAGGACAAGTGTGCGACGCAGCTCTACGAGCACGACTTCCTGGGAGAGTTCATCTGCACCCTGGGAGTGGTACGCACATAATTAGGCTGTTGCTTAAATAGTATGACGACGATGATGGTGATGGTGGTGATGATGAAGGTGAAGATGAAGATATTTGGAGTGTATTTGGAGAGAAGGACTCTAGCCCTGTAGATAAATTGAGTATGGTGTAGAATATAGAATACAATTAAATATAACAGAATATTATGGAATAGATACAATAGAATATAAACCAAATAGAAAATAATAGAATAGAACAGAATGCAAAATAACAGAATATAATAGAATAGTAAAGAACAGAACCTAATAGATCAGAATAGAATATAATGAACAGCATAGAATGGAATAGAATAGAAAATAACAGAATATAATGGAATAGAACAGAATATTATAGAGTAGAATATAAACCAAATACAAAATAACAGAACAGAATAAAATAGAATAAAATACAACTGAAGAGGATATAATAGAATAGAACAGAATACAAAATAACAGAATAGAACAGAATATTATAGAATAGAATAGAATCGTATCGAACAGAAGAGAACATAATAGAAGAGAATAGAATAGCAGAATTAAATAGAAGAGAATAGAATAGAGCATTGCAGAATCGAATGGAATAGAACAGAACAGAATAGAATAGAACAGCGTAGGGTTGCTCCTCTCTATTCAGGGTTTCTAATACGACACCAGAAGCCGTCATGGTTTTAATTCCGTCTTGAGCTCTGGGTAATTATCGCTGCTTGTGTCGCTCTGTGTGTGTGTGTATGTGTGTGTGTGTGTGTGTCTGTCCTCGTTTGTTAGATTGTGTCGAATAAGAAACTTCACAGGCCGCTCATCCTGGCCAATGGGAAGCCTGCTGGCAAAGGAACCATCACGGTGAGAAGTGCTATTTTGGAACTGTATCTGTATCACTTCCTTGTCTTATAGATCCTCTCTCTCGCTCTCTCGCCCATATATTCGTGCACACACACATACAATCACAATCACTTATTCACTTCACTAAGTCGTTGACTCACTCACTGATCTAGACACACACATACAGTATGTTATTGATGGCGGTGTTGTCAATATGGCCGCTGTAATGACGCGGCTGCCGTTGTGTTTGCTGATAATGACGGGGAGAGCGATGTCCCTGCGGTCGTCGGTGCTCATATCCTCAGCGAAAACGTCATCGTCATGTTGTTGGTGTCGTTGATGTTGATGCTTTAAATATTATTTTAGTCGCTGATATATGCTCATACATTTTGCTGATATATGCTTGCTATATGTAACTCTGCGTTTAGATAACGGCTCAGGAGCTGTCTGACAACAGAATCATCACCCTGACCCTGAGTGGGAGGAAGCTGGATAAGAAGGTAGGCAGCCGCACCCCGGCATGCCCTCGGGATGGGAGACACAGGGAGAGATGAAAACACACAGCGTGCATTCCCATGTATTGTCCTACCACGGCATCCATGTCATCATCTAATTGGGTTTCAGTATACTGTATGAGTGGAGTGTCGGTATAGTATCTGAAATGAAAAAGAGAATTATATAATATTGTATTATATCAAGTGATATATATATTTATATATATCTATATATGGTGATCAGATATATCAGATACTGTATATATATAATGATTGGATATTTAGTATATTTGGTATATTAAGTAAGTAAGTAAAGTTTATTTAGTATAGCACCTTTCACAGAGCAAGGTCACAAAGTGCTTCGCAAAAGTAAAATTGTTAAAAATCAGACCATAAAAACAGTAAAGAAAACAGTCAGACATAAAAAAAAAAACACAAAAAACACTAGACAGCACAGGGCGAGGCATGACTATATCGTATGACTATCGAAAGAGTGTTCCACAGTGTCAGAGCCACAACTTCAAAGGCACGATCACCTTTTGTTTTAAGACGAGACCGAGGGCCAGCCCTGGTCAGAAGACCTAAGTGACCTACTGGTATCTTAAGGATGAAGCAGGTCATGGATGTACACAGGTGCCTGACCATGCAGGGCTCTATAAGTGGAAACAAGAACTTCAAAATTAATCCTAAACTTGATGGGAAGCCAATGTAAAGATGATAAGATGGGTGTGACGTGAGTCGTCCTGCTGGACCTGGTCAACAGCCTGGACCATTTGTAGACGGTCCAGGGATGACTTTCTGAGGCAGGTGAAAAGGCAATTACAGTAGTCTAGCCGGGATGATATGAAAGCATGAATGATCATCTCCAGATTGTGAAACAACAGACCTGAGTTTAGCAGTGTTTCTTAAATGGAAGAAACATGTACGGGTCAATGATTTGATGTGTTGATTGAAGTACATAGCCTGATCGAAGATAACACAGAGATTTCTAAGATTAGACTGTACAGCTGAAGAAAGGAACCCCATACGCTGAGCAACCTTGGGAGCTATGCTATCTGAAGCAATGATAAGGGCCTTATCTGCGTTTAGCTGTAAAAAGTTGTTAGCCAGCCAGTCCTTAAAGCTGCAGTAGGCAGGTTTTTTTTGGCATCATTGGGCAAAAATTCCAAAATAAGCTTTCAGCATATTGTAATTTAAGTGGTCTGAGACAGAACTAGACTGCACCTCCTCTTGGCTCTGTTTTGAGGCTTTATAAAATTTTGCCCATGATGGCAGACTTTGGCCAATCACAGGTTAATTCAGAGAGAGAGCATTCGGGGACGGGGGCTCTGTCGCCGCTCCGTCAGCGGAGCGACAGGGTCCAAGGGAGATGGGGATGTCGGGAGCGCTTCGGTTTCCACCTCTCCAGCACTGCTGGAGCCAGGGAAAAAATGAAACAGATTCAGATTGTACGTCCGTTGCCGACAGATTACATATGGGAAAGGGGCTATAATATCTCCAATCTATCAAGCAAGGTGTTGCATGCTCGTATGAGCGCGTGCATATTTGCCTGTGTTTGTCTGGTGGGAGGAGCTTAGGACAGAGAGGGGAGATGGGGGGAGGGGTGTATTTTGAAATCCTGGTGTTTTTTTTGCCTTTTCCAGAAAACTGCCTACTGCAGTCAGCCAATTATGCAAGACAGTTAGTTTGTCAGTCTCATCAGGCTTAAAAGAGACATACAGCTGGATATCATCAGCGTAACAGTGATATGAGATACCTTTAAAATTGCTAATAATATGACCTAAGGGAAGCATATACAAAGCAAATAATATAGAAGAAGAAGAAGAAGAAGAATGATTTATTGATCACATTAACCACACACATGCGGAGGGTGACACACACACACACACACACACACACACACACACACACACACACACACACACACACAGCATGTTCTCCTCTAAACTGCTTGTATTTTGGGAGTCCGTGTCTTAAATTCCATTTTTTTAAATCATGTGACCATTGCAGAGATGAGACGTGACCAGTGACCAGAGACAAAAAAACAAGAAAACCAACATTTTTAATAACTTCTCCTTCAAATATGGACTGATTTGGATCAAAGTCGGACAACAGCGTGTCTGAACTGCCCCGAATAAAACTTATATTCATTCGTGTCCGTGGGTACATCCGTTCCATGCGATCCATACACCACTGACGTCATTCCTTTATGAACAAAAACAATAGGGCTCCTGCCGCACTGCGTGCAACTGGACCCCTAAATATATATAAATTAATACATACACATAAGAAATACATCTACAAAATATGCATATATACAGTATACTGTGCATATATACGCACACAATTTTTTTATATATATATATTTTAAATGTACAGTATGTAAACAGGGTTATAAACAGAATAATTATAAACAATTTGAATACATACAGTGTTACATTTTATCGTTACTAAACACAAACTTTAGGCGTAGTCTGTCTGACCGGAAATCACCCATTTGCAAGGACCCTTACCCACGTCTGCTTCCACATCCTCACTCCCATTTCTGCAGACAGTTTCTATCCAGATTCAGAAGAACTAGCAATTCATTTGATCAACTCTCATTTCTGTTCTAGATTCTGTCGCTCCGCTAATCAAACCAGGGCTGCAAATCCTACTGACCAGAACCGCTGTCCTCATTAGCTTCATTCTCACTGAACAAAGTGTGTATGTGTGTGTGTGTGTGTAATGACCGTGGCAGGGACATCAAAAGAGAATGCAGATTAGCTGAATCTGAATGGAAAAATGATAAACAGCAACTATCCAATCAGATTCTATCCGGGCCGACTCTAACTATCTAAAAGTTGCTCAACCAGATTTAGGCTCCAGACGTTTCCTGAGACCAGACATTTCTATATCATCTCTATAATCTGGCTTTTAGAAACTATCCCCAAACTACCGTTTCCATCAAAGTGGCGACTTTCCAAATTGATCTCTTTCATGAATAGGAACAATATTTCCAGTCCCTCCACAGCTCAGACACCGTCACAAATTATTCGCTGATGCTCAGAGATCGCTCAGTTTTAATTCTACTTGATCTTAGCCCTGCTTTCGACATGGGCGGATCACACCGTGCTAATTAAAGTAAAAGTCGTTAAGAGGCCTGTTCTGGTGACCCATTCGTTTTGGAATCGTTTTAATAGATTTCTTTGTAAACACACTTCATGGTGTAGCATCTAGCTACATTTCCAAATGGCTGGTACCTCATGAGCGTGCAGTCGTTCCTAAGTCTTGATTCATAACATAATACAGGTGACTGGAATCTCACACTTGCAGATTGAGCATCGTCTTTTGAAACAGCCTCAAAGTCTTCTCTCCAAACCTTCTGACCGTGGCTTCTTTCCCCCCATAGGACTTCTTTGGTAAATCTGACCCTTATCTGGAGTTCCACAAACAAGGAGAAGATGGGAAATGGATGCTGGTGCACAGGACCGAGGTGAATCACGTCATCTCACGTTTTATCAGTGGGGTACTATTGTGTGACAGGTCCGTCCTGTGTCACTTTGTGTCATTTAACCATCCCATTTTCACTGTCTGCGATTTCAGGTCATAAAGAACACTCTGGACCCGGTGTGGAAACCCTTCACCGTCCCTCTCATCTCGCTCTGCAACGGAGACGTGGACAGAAATATCAAGGTGAATTGTTCAGATGAGATGAGATGAAATTACATTTTTGTGGTCATCTGATGTTTCTATGTTTATGTTTTTCCATGTACATATTGTTGTTTGTTTCTACGTTTATTTGTCTCACCCGTGGTGACTCTCCCTCCTGGAGAAGTAATGATGATTAGTTGTTCATAGATCAGAACATGGTCAGATCGAGCTCCAAAGAGGGGGATTGGTGGTGGTCTGGTGAAACAACAAAGCTGTGCTCTTGTCATCCCGCAGGTCGTCCCCAGGACAGAGTTATTGCAGCAGAATTTGTTGATTAAAGAATGAATAAAGAGCGGCATTGCAGGTCGAGAATTTGAACTCCACTTGCAGATCAACTCTGTCCTAGATGCAACGGCATACAAATACTCTCTTGTATGCCAAGCATGCTGACAGCACAAAAAAAAGTATGCAAATTTTTTAATCAAAGGACTTTTTTGAGTCCTCCTGTGTCTAGGTGAGTCTACCAAAGACAAAGGTGACAAAGATGCTGATGGCTTTCGCCAGTGCTTTATTGGCCTTTAGAATGTCTTTGGAAAAGTTCCTGTCAGATGATAAATCGCATGCATCAAGGCGTTTATTGGGAGGTTTATGTATTGATGGAGATGCAGGGACTAATACAAAGGTTATATCTTGGAGTCTTCTTCATTTTTCTCCTCCACCGTTTCACCTCCCCATCTTTCTTCCCCTATTTCCACCCGGTGACCTTCTCTTGTCCCCGGATCATTATTGATCCGCCTTTCGCCAGCCTCCTTGCCTCTACACCGGCTCTGTGTCTCAGTGCCAACTCCCCCTGTCCACTCCTTTTTCCGTATACGTCCCCTATTGTTCCTCCTCAACTCCCTCTGCCCTCCATCAAACTATTCTCCAATCTAGTTCTCGGTCCGTCTTAGCCCAAGGCTGGGTGCCAGCCACCGCTGCTGTTGCTACTGCTGCAGAGACTATCCATCCAGAACCAGCCAGGCGGATCTGACACTACTTTGGAAGCCAGCCCTTGGTGCAACCACCTCAGGAAACTTGGTAAGAGTGGTAAACAAGCTTTCCAGTTATTGTGTGTTCTCGGCAGTTCCTCCACCTAGTATGTATCCTACTTTTGTTCTTCCTATAGAGGTAAACATGCAGATGGTCCTAATGCATCAAGTCAGCCTGGTATAGTATACTATCAGTACACTGATAGTTGAATATTGGCATTTTAAGACAGGGATTCACACGGCCATGTAGTTTATCATCAGATTAGGTACTAGATGTCCCACAAAACAACAGAAGTTCAGTAGACTATACTATGCAACACATTCTGAGAACTTATCTAAAAGTTTCAATGCAGAAATAGCAGCTACATACATGCAAATGGCTGGATCCCACCATGATGTAATTATGGACAGGGCAGGATCCTGCGTATTTGTTCTTTTGCATCTATTCTTCTCAAGTTCAGCAGGATTTGCCGAACAACAACCCCAGCAGGTGGAGCAACGGTGCAGGGTCAGGTCTGCAAGCGATTTAAACACATGAGAGCTGAACAATGCTACAACTGTGCACAGGGCTTTGGAGAATTGGGGTTATCTATCTCTGCCAAGGACACAACATAATGTTGGGACAGAGAGACAACTACAGAGAAGACCATGACATGATTGTCCCTTTCTCGCTGATTTTATAGGGGTAAACTTGAACAATGGCACAAATGAAAGATTAACTATATAAGGAAGAGAGAAGAGTTATATTGTTCTATTGTTAAAGAATGCCCATGCTCTTACTAGTAATGCTGGGATTACTTATGAACTACAGAAATTCACAGCACAAACACAAAAGTAGGTAGCGAACTGTATAGTTTTTCATTCTGACAAGTATGGACCTAGCCTTGGCCTCAGGGTTGTACTGTAATTTTCTTTTTTCGTTGTTGTTTTCTTGCCACGGCAGATCCATCAACATAAGAAAAACTTGGAGAAAACTGAAGTCATATCTTATTCAAGTCAGGTTTTTTCGAAAGCCCCCAAATCTCTCTGCTCTTGACAGGATGTCGATTAACCGGGCCTAAGCCCCTGCATATTTTCTGAAAAGGGGTTCCTTTTGTCTTCCACTCTTTGCCCTGGGTGCCCTCCCATGTTTTGCAGCGGGATGAGAAGGTGAGGGGAGAAGCAGAGACACGAGAGAGGGGTTTTTTTGGGAGAGGGTGGAGCAGATAAGATGAAGTGAATGCTTGACAAACAGCAGCCTGGGGAATGCCACTATCAGGGAACAGATGAAAGGCCTGACACAAGAGACGAAGAGCCACAGAGACCAGACAAGAGACATTTGAGACAAAGAAGAGAGAGGAGATAAAAACTCAAAGGAAGAAAGGCAGAAACTGAAAGAAAGAACCGAAGGTCCAAAGATCCAAAGATCCTAAGAACGAAAGCAAAAAGACGTATAAATTTGTCCTTGTTTCTCTTTTCTTCCGTGCATGTCTAGTGACGAGAGCTGTGTCAATGCGACCACCCCAGCATGTCGCTGCTTCCTGACCTACCTAATAGTCGCCCTTAATGGGATGCTTCAATCTTCCGACAAACAGCTACCCTATCTCCCGCACCGCCACCCAGGTGAGACCACAGCTCAACGAGAAGGGATAAAAACATCCTGATAGTACAAAAGCCTCAGCTGGCCATAATCTGATTTGATTGATGGCTTTTCCTAGTTACTTGCCTCCCATCTGGAAGGGAAATGGAAATTTAATGATGCTGGTGACATAAAGACACAAATACACATACAGAGTTGCAAACAGACACACACATGCAAAGCGAACGCACGCAAAGGTTTCACACACTCACACATATAGCCATAAATCCTTTCTGGTGATATTCCTCAACAGTCCACACCTTAGATTAGATAATTCCACGCAGTGAACAGCTAAAATGCACGGCAGCAAGTACTAGAATGTAACACAAACCACAAGGAAAAACCTTGGGAAATATGGCAACAAGTAGAAACGTCATTGAACAACTCAAAACTGGCTGTAATGAAAGCTCTTCTGTTGATGCATCGGTGAAATCCAGTGATAGCATGTGATCCATTGCAATTGCACATGGGGACTGCGAAAAGCAAAAAAATAAAACCTTACATAACCTACATTTCGATCCATGTGCCCCGATTGTGTTGGCTTTTACTTTCACAGGCCAAAGCGCCACACGCATCCATGGGAAGAGAAGGGTTTCTGCCAATCTATCAATAAGTGTGCTTTTCCATCTCCCCGACTTCTAACTTTCATTAAACGCTCCTCTGATGCTGTAGGATTTCTGGCGTATTTCTCTACCCGCAGGAGCTGCGAGTAGAGACGAGGTATGAGGCCCCCGGTGGTGTATATGTATGACATTTACTTTACAAGCTCCAATGTGCATGTCTAGTCTCCCTCATGAATAGTGTCTGTAGGGATACAGGCAAAGAAAAAGTAGAAGGGAGAGAGAGAGAGAGAGAGACAGAGAGAGAGAGAGAGAGAGAGAGAGAGAGAGAGAGAAGGATTGAGTGAGGGAGGTAACCTATTTGAGGGCGGCCGTGTGATAACCCACTTAGTGGTCCCTTTAGATCCTGACCGACAGGGAGAAGGAGAAGAGAGGGGGGGAGCAGCAGGAAGAAAAGAAGAGAGGAGAGGAGAGGAGAGGAGAGGAGAGGAGAGGAGAAGGGGACAGGATTGGCAGATGAACTGAGATATGGGGAGAAATGGGGGAAGGTCACCAGAGGAAAGGGATGAATGAAATAGAAAAGGGGGCGAAAGGAGAGAAGACAAGCGTAGAGGGGAGGAAAGAGGAGAGGAAAAGAGAGGGGAAAAGAGGAGAGGAAAGGGTTAAGCCTGCTGGAGCTGCGGGTCCATTAAGCCCCGAAACTTTGTTTGTTGCCAAGGTAACGGGCTAATCTAGATG
>OMKR01001705.1:2218-14335 GCA_900302355.1 Cyttopsis rosea
CGTTTTTAATTGGCCAATGATTCGCCAGTTAGCTTTCTTGCCACTCTCCTCTCCTCAATGTGTTGGCCCTCTGCCCTAGTGCCTGGCAGAGAAACCGCTGGACCCAAAAATGTGTTTTGTGTGCGTGCCTGTGAGTTTGCATGCATCTTTGCAGGAGAACTCAGTTTCCCATCATAATCCCCTCACTTAACTGCATACATATTGAAATTATTTTTTGTTAATATACAGTTAACATGTTAAAACCACAATATGAATATTAATTGAAAGATGTGAAACATATTTTGAACATACTGTATTTCTTATTTGAGTGTGCACGCATACTGTATAGCAGAAAGTAGCTTTAGTTTGAGTCGAATGGGCCCAAGCAGAACTGGCATGTTTGAGGTTAACTTAATTAGCAGAGTTGGACAAAGTTGAAAAGGTGTGCACAGCAAGACAGAACATGTGGGCTGGAGTACAAGTGTAGTACAAGCCCACAGATTTAAAAGTACCACTACGTGCATGGTCACGTGTCTTCTCTTCCTACTCACTGAAACCTGTAGGTCTCTGAAAAAGCTTCACACTCCCATAATCTCTATAGATAGTAAAACTGACGTAACACCACCACCTCAGTAAGTGTAAAACAGTATGTAAAAGTGTGTCATGCATTCATTAAAAGTGTGAGGTTTTGATATGTGGCATCACAGGCAGATCGCATCCTCCCTTGTGAAAGGTATGATCACTAGCTACTTCAGTTACGCATGTACGCACACACAGACACACACACCCATCATTGAACAACCCAAGGTGACATCAGAAGGAAGATATTGTGTGTGTGTGTGTGTGTGCCTGTGTGTGTGATGACATCATCACTAGAGCAGAGCACTCTAAGCTGATTGAAGGAGAGAGGGGTTGATACAGCAGTGCGTGGTGAGCTCATTGCCCGACAACTAGACAACTGGAGTCTGTGTGGTGCTGTGTGAGTGTGTGCGTCCGCCCCACTGCCATCAGCCTGTCACATATAAACACACTAACACATCTCTATCAAATAACAGCATCATTCTCAGGTTGTACACAGACTTGGACTGTGTCACATAAACACAGACCACATTTAGCTGGACATATGTATGACACCAGTAGCTGGACATATGACCACAGTCTGGCTGCTGACCACTAAGCAGCAACCTCGTCTTCCATTCTGAGCTGCTTAGCACCATAAAGACGCAGCAGAGTTGACTTCCTGTTCAGTGCAGCAAATGCACTATAATGACATCAGATATCTAGTTATTTCACAATATCGTGGAACACTGATATAAATGCTCATTCTGATGTGAGAAAAGTCAACTTTTTATATACAGTACATGTGTATCCGTATCACACACATACAGTTCCTATACCAGCAATACAGTATAAAGCATTTAATTAAGATCCAGTTACTTGATAATACAGCAACTCTGACAATG
Organism: Cyttopsis rosea; assembly: GCA_900302355.1. Classification (NCBI taxonomy): domain Eukaryota; kingdom Metazoa; phylum Chordata; class Actinopteri; order Zeiformes; family Parazenidae; genus Cyttopsis; species Cyttopsis rosea. The sequence goes on from OMKR01001705.1 coordinate 3,661, forward strand.
ATGTAAGGAGATAGGGCTGCTAAAACCTACACATGCAACCTATCAGTTTACTAAGTGCACACACACAATCTAATACGTATCAGACTTTTGACTCATTCAGAAGTAAAAATAAAAATAAAATATCACCGTCATAGCTATAGCGTCATAGTATATGTGATAATACAAAGAGCAAGACAGAGATATTCTAATAACATTATAAAAATAACCATTAAACTTGACCATTAAAGATACACACACCAGTCTAACTCCTGTAGCATCATCCTACTTCTTTCTAGAAAATAAAATAAAAGAAACAACTGCAGAGTAAAGTACTGTCGATGATATACGTCGAACATGTGTTCCCTCCCCTAAGCCCTGGTATCGATGCAATTCGATCAGTGCCAGAAACAGATTTTGATACCTAGCACTATGTCTGCTATGTGTGCGTGTATGTTTTGAGTGAATTATCACGATGTCACATGACACTTTGTGTGCAGTATACACCACACTGCTCTCTGTGCTGCAGCATGAAAGCACGCAGAGCCTCTTTGAGCCAGAGAATGTGGAGGAAAAAACTGACAAAAAGGAAGAAAAGAAATGGCGGTGGCGTACAGCAGGAAAGTGGGAAGGGGAGGTAAACAGAGAAAATGAATAAAAGAAAGAACATAAAGGACATAAAGGAAGAAATGAGGTTAGAGACGAAGGAAGCCAGACACAGCTGGGTGGGATTAAAGGAAAAGGAATTTGTCTGAGTCTGCCCCCCTCTCTTCCAAAGACCTTCAAAGACTCACGCAGGACTCCCGAAACACTCCTAAGAGCACACACAGACACACACACACACACACACACACACAAAGTGCACACACTTGGTACCCCCGGCGTGGAGACGAGGCTCTGTACTCCCCTCCTCTGAGCAGTGGTAATGGCACTCTGGTAACTGAGTCAGAAACACAGAGGGTGAGTAAGAAATCAGAGTCAGATAAAGATAGAGAATGAGGGAGAGAATAATATAGAGAGAGTGCAATACAGTGTGAACTAATGCAGAAAATCTAAAGTATAACTTCATTTCCTCTGCACTTCTTTTCCAGCTCTACCAGATAGAAATGTGGACCAACCTACAGTACATGGCCACTAAAGGCAGAGTCAGTTCTTTCTGTGGTTGTTGGCAGGTTGCTTGGTCTTTGGAGCTAATGTTCCTGCATGCCTTGTTAAAGGCCACCTTCATCCAATTTACGTCCCACTTTCACCCTCAATTTTTCTCCAAATGGAAACACGTGGTGCGGTTAGTGAATGAACGTCACCGATTGGCAACGCCATGGCAAGCAGTGATAAACGAAGCAGATTCTCATGAATACGGCTACAGTGTAGCTGGCGTCAATAACGGAAAGCGAAAGCGATCAAAACAATCATTCAAACTGTAATTTTGGGGTTGATTTCTGCCTCATTCTCACCTGACAGATGCAGGAGTAAACTCAGACACTAGTCCTAGATGATTTTAGGCTCCCACCATCTAAAATAATCATATTGCCAAGAAATGTTAAAAGTGGTAATCCGTAAGATTATTTTGAAGAAAACATTATTTGAGCATTTATTTAGCTGGCACTTTTTAAGACAACCAAACTGATAGTATTTGCGTTATGCATGTGCTCCTCCAACGCCACCTCCTGTTGGTGGCGGGGTCTGCCTTTCTCGAAGGCGAGGGGAGACCCTGATGTTAGGAAAAAAAATAACCTTGCAGTTTCGAATGGATCTCAGGGACTGGTAGTGTAATCGACCCAACTCAGACAACCTACTGGATTTGCACTTTAAATATTGGTGCTGGAATCAGTCACTTTTAAAAAGTGTATGTCGGTGTGGGATTGCTGCATTGCATCAGGGATCACCATAGAGAGTTTGTTTGCTCACTATACTCTCTCCGAACCTTAACTGTACTTCCTCTTGCACAAGACCCAATTCTTGCATTACCTGCTGTTATCTTGTTTCTTTCTTTCTCCTCCTGCATTCATTCTTTCATCAAACCTGCTCCCTAAGCCCCCCGACCCCCCTCCCATCCTAACCCCACTCATGTGTGGCACATTGTGTGGCAACTCCATGTGTCAAATAAACGCTCGGAGGTGGTTCAACACGCAGCCCATTTCCATGCTCAGCTGGCAAACTAGGCGCTCTGTGCCACGACACAGCTTGTTGATGGTAATGTACTGCACTACAAGGGAATCTAGGGTCAGATTGGCATACTAGAGAGAGATACAGTAGAAGAGGGAAAAGATGGAGGCTAGATATTGCTGTTCAGACCTTAGAAATGTAATTATCAGAAACCTGATAACACATGCCATGCTAGAGGAATACAAATATTAATTGCAAGCTGAAGTACACAGAGGAGTTAAATTGTGATCATGTGCACACAACGATACACATTTCTCCAATCTTTATGGGGGAATTCAGGAAAAAGTCACTTTCCCCAGATTCTCCACCATTAAAACAAACTTTCAGAACCTTAGGTTGAATTAAAATTTGTTAATATTGTTCACAAGATTTTTTCCACGGATGAAAAAACATTTTTATTTTGATATCTCTTGTCAACAAATGAAACTAAGATAAGGACGAAGATGTCGGGAACAGAAAATGGGATCATTAATCGTCACTCCATGTCTTCAGCTTTTTCCAAAGTAGAGTCAAACTAGTTAGTTCTGGTTTGGTTTTATGTTCCAGTATTCTCCACCTAATGGTAGAACAGCAAGCTGACTATTCCTTCTACTCCTTCTTTCCAGTGTACACTGTTGGCCTATTTATGATGCAACTCTACCTTAGTTGTTTTATATGTAACAAAAGACAAAATAATTAATCTCCATAAGTATAAGGATGAGTAACAAAGAGATGTAAGTGGCAGAAACTGTGATTGAATAACTGACCTGACCCTGAACTTGGCTTGTACTTGGATACAGACTTTTTTATTTTGGATGAACTATGCCTGATTGCCATTTCTTTGTAAGATTTCACAAGAGGTCCAGCTGGACAGAGCTGGGTGACCTTCTGTTGTAATCGGTGACTTAGCTTCTCCCTCTGGTCCTTCCGCGGAGCTCAGCACGCAAATCTTTTCCAATCATTTTACCTTTTTTGTTGAGAAAACGTTGTAATTTGGCCACAACCTGGACCCAGCACAGTCAGTGAGAGCGCTTACGCTGTCACAACACATGTAAAGTACAATATGAAAAGTACAATATATGGTATCTATTGGTAGTATGGGTAGCAGTGCAATTTCAAATTCCCAATTTCCAAAAAAGTGGACTTTCTCCCTGAAGTAAAGTGTGACATCAGCCAGACGTTGCTGCAGACGGACTGGAACAGAGTCAGATGAACAGGTGCCGTGTCCCTTTAAGAGCTGTTGGTAGTTTCAGGCAGTCACACACTGAGCAGCGTCTATTTATAAACCAGCTGTCTTTGAGCATTCTGCTACATTTACATGGGCGCTCACTCTCGCACACATACTGTACACACACACACACACACACACACACTTTTGTATACATGCACACATACACACACACTCCAGTTGCTATAGAGCACAATTTCCTGCTGTGTGTGGTTTGACACTACTTTGACAGTAATTGTAACCAACTATTCAACACCTACCGAGAGTTCTATAATACAATACAGTATGCTCAAATGTGTGTGTGTGTGCATGCACGTGTGCATGTATTTACAGTATGTGTGTGTTCTTTTGAGCTAGTGATCAGGCATATGTGTGTTTTCTGTGATGAGTCATTGCATGGTGCAGCATCTACAATAATTGCACTCACTGAACCTGTGTGTACATTTCCTTGAGTTTAATTCTGTAACTAAACTCTTCATTCTGTGACTAAGCTCTGTGCGATCCCACATCTGAGTTATTTATGTCTATACGTGTACATGTGTTGCAGGTTTCAGTCTCAGCTGATTCTGAGCCCAGCTTCATTACAGTGGTATACAGTATTTCCAGACAACCATTTACATACTGAACCTGCTAATACTGTGACTGCAACTGCTAATACCACTACCCATATTGGTATACAATGCTGACTGTTTATAAATACAGTATATATGTGTAATGACAAAGCTAGTCTGCTAGCCTGCTAGTGGGCTAGCAACCAAAGTCAAGGTTGATTGGAGTGCAAACGGTATTGATTTGAGGGATTTCTCAGCACACACACACACACACACACACACACACACAGTTTTTTCAAGTTATCCAATGATGAATTCAATTTTCTCTGCATGACATTGTATGAGACTGGTCATGGAAATATTTATTACAGTGTCATGAATACATACATACATACATAAAGCATGCAGCATGTAAGATAGGCTATGCAAGCTCCATCTTACCTACACCAGTGCGATTACTAATGAATTATGAATCGGAGGTAAAGTGAAATGTTACATCAACTCACTCACTCACACATTCCGGTATGAGCCCGCCAGAGCAGAGCTTTTTAACAGGCCTATTTTGTTAAATAAAAATAAAAAGAATATATATTTTTTTATGTCTCCACCCTAAATACACCCCCCCCAGTGGATTAATGAAGTGTTATCTTATCTGAGACAAAGGATCAGTGTGACAGCCCGTAAATTTGTCTTAACAAACTTATTCGTTTTAAACACAAAGTTGTATCTATGGGTTTCTAAAACTATAGGTTTGGCAAACGGCAACTCCGTTAAAAAGCATAACTTACACAATCCATATAATAATCAAATCATTTAACATTTCCATGTGGCTACTGCTACAAACTGAAGCCCTTGTCCCTCTGGAATAGTGGGCTTCTATGCTGTGAGATGGAGGGGCTGATATGGTTTATACAGAGATACACTTATTGAATTTGTGTGTACTAAGTGTGCGTGTGTGTGGTAGCATTGGGAGGATGACATCATCATTACGGCAGGCCTGTGTAAATTATGTTCTGGCACTATGAGGTAATCTCTGTGTATAACCATGTGTGTGTGTGTGTGTGTGTATTGAGCTAAAACTCATGAGAATCGTGGAGCCCTTCTATTCTCTCTGTCGCCTTTTGTTCCTTTTTCTTTGTGGGTTCTCTCTCTAACCATAACTCTGAGTTATATGACAACAACAAGTAAATGTTAATGACCTTTCTCATTTCTCTGAAATTCTTTGTCTCCTTCCCTCTCCTTTCCCGAACCTTTCCTTCATGAATTATCCCTCCCTTGTGATTCACCACCTGTTCTCTCTTTGTCCATCCATTCCTTTGCTTCCTCTGAACAGGGAACAGCCTTGTTTTCATTTCTCCTATCCAGAGAAAGTGAGAGGGAGGAAAACAGCGCAGCCTCGTCCTTTCCCGTTTACACACCTCTCCACCCACTGCACTCCCTCCTCCATCTCTCCCCCTCTGTCTGTCTGCCAGCCAATGGCAGTGGATGATATTCCGGTGCTACTCATATATACAATACACACACACACACACACACACACACACACACACTTCACAGTGTGGCTGTAAAGCTGACAGATCCCCTCACTCTGTCATTTAGAGCTACAGGGCTACAAAGAGAAACACACTCTGCACAGCCGCACAAATAGGACAAATAATGCTGTGTGTGTGTGTGTGTGTGTGTGTGTGTGTGTGTGTGTGTGTGTAAATGTGTGTGTGGGGAGGAAGAGGGGAACTCCACGATTTATAGTCCAATAGAGAGAATCCAATGAATCCACTGGTATTTCAGGTCTTATGCTTGAAGGGTTTTCGTGTGTGTGTCATATGTCATGATAGTATACTGTATATAGACTGGTTGTATTACCTTTACCTATACAGAGATAGAGACAGAGCAGGGATCGGACATATTGATCGGGTGAAAGAAAGAGAGAGAGAGAGAGAACAAGAACTACATAGTTAATGGATCTTGTAGTTTGTTGTAGTTCATCGTTAATTAAAAATCTACAGGCTAATGTGGGTAAATGTTCAGCCCAATATTTGCATTATTTTGACAGATCACACACACACACGTCTCCGAACCTGAGTGTGCTCCTGAATGTTAAAAAGGTGACATTCCATTTCTGCGCACGTACTATGATCTAGATACAGAGTCAGTCTAGCGAGGTCAATCTGAGATCATCGTCACTCCTGTTCCAGCACTGAATGAACATGCAGAGGCAAAGATCACATCCTCTACTAGCGGGAACCAGGAGAAAGAAAGGGAAGAAAGAAAGATATCTGAGTCAATTTAAAAATTGTAATATCGATACTTTGATTGGAAGTTATGGAACCCTTTGTTTTATGCTTAAATTAAATACCACCAAAGTCACCATGATGTAAATGAATCTAAATATTTAATTTCTGTATTAGAACGATTTACTGTAGTTCATTGAAATATTTTTGGAATGCATATAAGATGGTACATGGAAAAGTTGGTACTGTAGCAATTCTTGTTTATGTATAAAATGTAAATATATAAATGTAGAATCGTATCGCAAGCCATCAAATTGGATTGGATCGATCGAATTGTGACATCCTGCGGAATACTCAGCCTGCGGTGGGTGTGATTTTAATCAGTGTATCCCAATTTATTGTCGTTTGTGGTTGGTGGTTTAAGCCACTAGCCTGTGATACTCAAGTCTAACACCAAATTATTGAAGAACAACTTTACTCCATCTTATTAGAAAATCAGAGCTTCTTCCAGGATAATACAGAGAGTACAGAGAGGCATGACGGCTGAGGAGCTGAATGTCTGACTGATAAACCTTCTGACTAAATACCTGATTGACTGACTGACTAGCTGGCTTACTGGCTGAATATCTGTATCATTACAAGGCTGTCAGGGAACAACCTTTTTATTTTACTTGAGTCACTTGACAAATGCAAAACCTCTCCTTCGTTCAAAATGACATAATTCCAAGAGAAGAAAAAAAAATGTGTCTGAAAGAATTTTTGTCGCCGCCGCCGCCGCATACCTGCAGAACTTTGTGATGTGGAAGAATGTGGAGAGGCTGTCATACAGCGGTGTTTGAGTGGCTCGTCTCAATATGATACAAAACAGCAGAACTCAGAACTCTTACTATGTACCCTAGTGTACATAGAGTGTACGCGAGTGGGTTAGCTGAATGCTGCTTAATAAAAATTTAAATATCAACAACTATCAAAGAAAACCCAAGGGTCCAGGTGAAAAAGAGGCTGGACGTCTACAGCAGAGGGTGTGAGAGTGTGTACTGTACACAACGTTCATTATAGAAAAAGAACGGTGTATACATGATGAGCCTGCGGGGTTGGGTGTGTACTGTACGTCTAAGTTACACTTATGATTGTGCATGCGTGTGTGTGTGTGTGTGTGTGTGTGTGCGAGAGAGAGTAGTCTGCACCCACACAGCTCATGCACACCGAGTCTGTTGCACTAACCTGTTATACAATAGACATTGTATAACTGCTGGTGTGTGGGCGGCTCCTGCCATCTGCAAAGCTGCAACCCCCACTGTGCCTCACACCGCTGTTTATGTGTGAGTGAGTGTGTGCATGTCTGTGTGTCCACCCTGCAGCCACAAATAGATACAGCGTCATCTACAGTAGCTGGGTTCCTGGGTTCATGTACATGACAATTGAATGCAATGGAGAACAAAGCAACATCCAGACTGCAGACACCAAATGTTCCATTCCATTCATGCGCTTCAGAACTACACCAACTAGAAATCCTGTTTAACACATCGTTAATCATGTGTGTGTGTGTGCAGCGCAGGTTTGACAGCTGTCAGTAGTAAATGAGGACTATATAATCTGGTCGAGTCGAGGCTTAAGCCCCGCTGTTCCTTTCACCGCCGGGTTGGACTCGAGACAAGCATTTGTCTTGGAGTTCTTTGGCTTCTGAATGAACATGCAGACACACACACACACAAACAGAGTAAACATCGCTAAAAATCTGCTCTCTCCACTCCTGTTAAACTGTTGCTATGGCGAGGGAACGCAGACAGGTGTTTGGTATTCTCCACCTAGAGCCCGGTCAAATGAACTGTGCGAGCAACCGCGCACACTGCACTTTATTGCTGCTTTTCCCGAGACATCTATTGATGAAATCTCCCGCCGAGAGCCGCTGTTAAAACCGACCACTCGTCACAGAAGCAAACATCCTGCCTTGTTGTATTACTGCCTCCCCTGATGGTGAAGCGAATAACACAAATGATGATAATGATGATAATAATAATAACAATAATGATAATAATAACAATAATGATAATAATAATAATAATAATGATAATAATAAGAATTAATGAGAGCAGACACTGATGCGCTGAGGGCCCGCCCAGGAACACATTCACCTTGGCTCTGGTAATCTCAATCATTCTTCTAGTTCGGAGGTAGGAAACTCTCTGGTTCCCAATTTTCTGAGCGGCACGGCTACAACAGGTAAGTGGGTGTGCTAGAAAGACTTCCCCCCTCAAAGCGTGATGTTGCTTAATATAAATAGATGTAACACCTCACTACAAGGATGTCACACAACTCTACGCAGAGGCACATGAAAAGATGAGAACCACACACCTCCTCATGTGCACTGGGCAAGTTCACGGTTATGCACCCACCCAATTATTGTGTGTTACTGTAATTATTTGGCAAGGACATCAGCGTTTGTAGTAACACCCCGGTTCTGGTGCAGCCCACATGAAGGCCAATGATGTTTCATGCTCTTTCCCTGCTTCTTAGCCATAAACAGGAAATAGTTCTTAAACGGCTCCCTGCAGGCTGCAAAAGGAGGCTGCATAGGACCACGTGTGTGTTGTCATGTGTGTTTTAAAAGGCACGAGTCGCACAAGTGCAACAGGTTGGAAGGTGGGATGTGTGCTCTGATGATTTCCCCCTCAAAGTGTGAAGTTGCCTCATAAAAATACATGTAATATAACACCTCGCTGCAGAGACGTCACTTGTAGGCACATGAATTAGTTGGCTCCCACAAGAAAAGACGCAACTCAATGTTGCATTCATTGTACATACAGTACTGTAGATGATTTTATACATCTTTACAACATTCTTTTCTGAACTCTATCCAAACTACTGACGTCTACTAGGCTGGGCTGGATATGGAAGAATTCAAGATTGAAGAACAGGTTCATCACATTGAACTACAGTTTGTGGTAGTACAAAAAAACACTAGCTATTAAATAAAACACTCTCCCATCTCTAATTTCAGTCCACTTATGAGAATGTTTGGGTCATATATTACTGGCATCATTAACTTTGACTATGGCCTCGTCCACACGTATATGGGTATTTCTGAAAACAGATTTTTTTTTCCCCCTACACCAACTGTGTTTTTGAAAATATCTCTGCGAAAACGATTTATAACGCTCACATACACATTCCAGGCAATAAAACTTTATGTCAAACACCACAGAAGGATAGGAAAGAGAAAGATATCAGTCTGCAAGATCCGACAGCGTATCTACCCTCTGTGGCACCAGATCCCGATGACTTCATTCTGCATAATAATTAGCCATGTGCGTCGATGGAAGATTGTGAACAATGGAAGAAATTGTAAATAAATTATAAATAAATGGTAATAATATTGGCCAAATGGAAATCTGCCTCTGTCCTCGGTCAGCCATCTGACCGTGGCTTACCTGCTCACCTTTACTCACTCTCAACTAGAGGTTGATGCTCACAAGACCAGACCAGAGCCCTAAATAATACTACTACTACTACTACTACTACTAATAATAATAATAATAATAATAATAGTGACTTCAAAGGCAAAACATTGTTGCCTTTAGCCAGAGCCTTTAATTAGCTTATTATTTACAATTCATTCCGATGTACTAAATAATTAATAATGAATGAATAATAAGGAAATATCCTAAACAAATAAAACAATAATTAAAACATTCCAAATAATAATTATGATGAAATGAATCTACACTGAAGAAAAGTTTTCTTTCTTCATCTGTCCTTTGGCTGATTCTTCCATCGAAGCACATGGCTAATTACTATGCAGGATGACGTCATCGGGGACCTGGCACAACGGAGGGAAGATATGCTGTTGGACCTTGCGAACTTGGATATCTTTCTTCCCCTGCGCATGTGTAAATCGAGGTCACAAGGTCATCGTTGTTTTGCGAAACCTCCATCTTAACCTCTCCACCCTGGAAGGAGTTTTTCAAAACCTTTGGTTTCAGTGACCTGGAATTGGTGTGTACAGGGGAGGACAAATCGCAGAGAATACTCAGAAATACTTCAGAAATACCCATATACGTGTGGATGAGGCCTATATCTCGGACAGAAAATAAGTTTTAATATCAAAATATTCTGTTATATGTATATATATATTAAATATATATTTCTGTCCATCACACCCATGCGCAAAGTCGAATTGATGAGAGCCATGCAAACACTGTTGTCAAGCCATCTTGGCGGTCTGTTGCATTTCAATGCCAACCAAGTATAGCTAGTAAAAACTGGGTGACTGGTCTGGATGTGCGTTGTGGTGCATTGTGGGAAAGACTTCATGCAGGATTCACTGAACTCAGTCCACACAGCTTATTAAAGGTTTTGCACATGGCCCATTATTTAGCAAGTGCTCCTCCATTTCTAATCATACCCAGGCTCTGATGGAACACACAGGAGGGCCATGGCCAGAGAGACGTCATACTCCAAGACCAATACTTTTCCTGATCCTTGGCCCTGAACAGGAAATAGTTCCAATACAGCTCCCTGGAGGCTATAAAAAGAGGCTGGGT
>OMKR01001724.1:9348-19694 GCA_900302355.1 Cyttopsis rosea
TGGAGGATACATGTCCCCCGAAGCCATTCTGCCACTGCCAAAAGCACCAACGGGAGCCACAAAACAAGAAAAGAACGAATGAGGGTGAAAACCATTGTAACTGTAAAAAAACTGCTGTGGCATCGGTCAATAGAGGAAATTGATGGAAATGACCTTGACCCTAAAAGAAAATCGGGCAACTCATGGATCCGGGATGAGGCGCTCTTCCCAAGAGAGGAGGTTGTAAAGGAAACCGCCACAGCCTTTCCACTGACGGGGGCACAACGAGGAGTGAGAGAAACTGTTGGTTTCCCCCTGCAATGGATTTTAGCTGCTAAAACAAGAGACGGTGAGTAGTTGTGAATCACTATGACAGTGACAAAATAATTGTAATGCATTGAGACAAAATTTTCCACATCTATTTCATTTTTATGAGATTGAATGTGTATCCAATGCATGTACTGTACATATAAAAAAGTCTAATATTAATGTACTGTAATTCCAATTTAGTCTAATTACATATAATATGGTCTATTGAAGTGTAATATAAAAATGTCTATCTATCAATTTATCTTATGACTTGGAGTGCGTATGAATACCCCATTGGGCCCAGTAAATAATACAATAATTGTTTACAGGTTTTTAAATTTCTGGGTTCCATATGTACATGTTAGATTAATGTATATTCTTATTTTCAAGATTTTTAACCATGTAATCAAATGCACCATTCATTCTGCTGTATGTTCTATGTCCTCATTTACCACCATGCTACTACTGTAAACGCACACACACAGAGAGTTGGTGGATGCTCTCTGTGCCAAAGGGGGAAGACACCACATTCATCCATCTTTAACTGTTGGAGCTAACACAATCCATCCGTGGGTGTTATTCTGGAAGCGCCGTGTTCCAACACTTATAATAAGTGCCTCCACAGAAGTGGAGCCATAGTGATAAAAGAGAGTGAGACACAAATGAGTGGGACTATTTGGAAAGTAAACACGGTATAAGCGGTACGATATTAGCACTGCATGTCGGACTGTGGATTCCAAGGTCATCACCATGTAAAGGTGCTTCGGTAGCCTGGGAACCAGACAAATCTGTGAGCTCATGTTCCATTTGCTCTGGCAGATTGGTCTAGCGACAGACAGATTTTAAACTGATTTCCATCCGACCATTTTATGGTCAGGCCAATCACAACCGTTTACCTAATATAGAGCGGGATTGATACGATGATGATGCAGAGGTCTGTTGAATCCGCTATTGCTACTGAGGGACCTTACCAAGATGGCCGGCGCTGATATGGAACGGTCTTTTGAATCCGCTATCGCGACAGTATTAAACAAACTGGATGGTATATTTTCTCAAAAAGCTTTTGATGATAAGAAAGATGTGTTTTCTGTACTTCCGACAGGATTTGGTAACAGTTTAATTTACCAATTCACTCGCTCAGCCCAACGTCACACATTTTGTTGCTCTGATTGGTTGTAGGTCTATTCAATTGCGTCCAGAGAAATTTTGGTCTGTGCCCGTTGTTAACGCCCCATGGAAATCAAAAATGAACGAAGCGGTTCCAGACTAATACGCATTTGTGAATTGGACTGGCGATGCCAGGCTAGTGCTTTGCCACAATCAGTGTCAAAACAAAGGGCCTGATTCACAAAAGGATTGTGCCGCTTTTGTGGCTGATAAACCGGCACAAATAACCAAAAAAGCAACCGTCTAATTCACCAATCACCCACAAACGGTGAAATGCACCACTAACTGTGCTGCCCAGCAAATAGCGCCTAGTGCGCCGGCGCTATGTGTAGGTATTTAAATGAGGTATTATGCATACATTTGCCGCAAAATTGCCCCCTTTCTATGCAAATGAGCCTCATTGCAAAAAACGTCCAATTCACAAACCCCGGCGCTAATAGTCACATGCAGTTGCACTGGCACTATTACCGTCTGCAGAAAGCTTGTGGTAACTGCGCTGAGTAAAAAAAAGGCACTGGTTCCTTTCCGCGCATCAGAGGACCTGTCAATATTGGGCACGGGGAGATCCCCCCCTGACGGGGTCTCCTCGTGACGCCCAGGTTGGGTCGCACTGTTGGGTTGGTACTGGCGGTACTTCCTTACAATTTTACATTTTACAAAATAACTACTGTCCAACAATTATTTTAAGTTTCATATTTATTTGAGACTAATAATTTGTAAAACAGGCAAGTGTAGAGCAGTGGTGTAAATGGTGAGACTTTGAAGATTTGGAGACATTACACATCTCCGCTCCGCTGCACGTGCCCATTTCCCATTTCTCCAAATAAAATAAATATTGAAACGGTGTGTTTTTATGACCTCACAATCACGATTTCATAGTTGATTGAAAAGTAGGTTTAACATTGACAGAGGTAAATAGAGCAATGTCCAACAGATAAAAGGTTCACCGTTAGCTTTTATAGCATTATATCATAGGATGAGGTGTCCTTCAGACACAAGCAGAACACAGCTAGAGCAATAAATGTGCACGGTGTGAACAATATGTGTGACAAAGATGTGTCCAATAGCGGGATCATCAGCACACAATTCAACAGAATCATTCAATTCTGTTTAAATTATTTATTTTGGTCAAATGTAAAGTGTAAATAAGTCACATTTTGCCGGAGTGACTCAGACTCCCGAGTCATTTATAAGATTGGTTCGCTATGAACGAATCGTTCGCGAGTCGTGCATTACTAACTATTCGTACTGTAGGTCAAAATAATAAGCACAGGTCATGTGTTTGTGATGTTTTTAGTGGATAACAGTAGTAACAGTTGTAGTTTGTGGCAGAAAAAAAGTTTGGAGAAATACTGCGCTAAGAACAACAGCGTACAAAGAGATATATGTATGTAATTTGTTGCAAGACTCGCCAACTATTTGTTCTTTACCAACAAGTCTGGAGTCGGGAGTCACTCCGGCAAAAGAGTCCTTTGTTTGTTTCATTTTTGATGTAGTAACTGCAGCCAGGCATAATTTTCAGTTCGACTCGTGAGCTGAAAATAATTACTGATGATTAAATTAATGTGAAACGTGTGTAATGAAGCAACCAAGTAATTTGTCACGATTCATGCGTTACACCAACTGAATCAAACGAACAAACATTCCGAAATAGAGCCAAACCTTTCATCACTAATCTGGCTGCGACAAAACACCTTGGAATTGAAACCTACGCCGAAAGTTCAAATTGTTTACAAGCTTTCAACCCAACTTTTGAAGCACGCGCAATCGGAATGCACCCCAGAGTTCCACAATTTAAAAAAAATGATTAAAAAAGTATTTCTGTAAGAATCGAAAAACATGTTGAAATGGATATTGATTATAATCCTTACCCAAAACAATCAAATTATAATGGGTTTGAAAAAGCAGCGAAACAGGATATATTTCATTCAGGTTGGGATAACCTATAATTAGTTGGGTTGAACGCTCTGCCGGTGACGAATTCTCATGGTGCTTGGGAGGCTTGAAGTGTGAATAGAAACAGTGGCTAATGACATCTGTCAGAACATCACCTGGAGATTGCTGGTTAGCTTGTAGCTTGAAACAGTGTGTGGCACCTTGTTTTGGTAGTTTCTCGTTGATTTGTCCTTTTGGTCTATTGAAATAATGAATGCATTTGCACATTGTGCTCTAAACCAATGTGAGAGCACGCCTGGTGTGCTGTAATTCTTTGTAAATTCCACTTCAAATGAATAAAAAATTAAAATGAGCTATTGTGTTGCAGGATCAAAACTGTACTGATTGTAGAGATTCATGTAATTTATTAGTTCCAGCCAGAATAGCAGCTCTGTGTTCATGAGAACAAGCTCATGTTTCACACTGTACACAATACAGTCTCAAAGGGCTTCACAAACCCACATTTCACATAGAAACCACGGCCGCCACCAGACTGAACCCGGGCCAGGAAAGACTCCCAGAAAAACCCTTTGGGGAAAAAAGGAAGAAACCTTGAGAAGGGGCCATAGAAGGAGGGATACCCCTTCCAGGATGACCAAAGAAGAATCATTTATTTGTCAAACATCAACACACGCATGCAGAGGGTGGAGACAACCCGACGACGGGTGGAGCTGACTTTCCAATGACGACCTGAACCCACACACATGCAGGGAGTGGTGACGATGAGATTTAGTCTCTGCATTTTTCCCATCCTGGCTGTCCTTCCTCCAGGGGCAGCCAGGAGTAGTGGATAGCCTTCACTTTGTCGGCGCCTGGGGACCAATTCCAGGTGGTGGATCCATGTCATGGTCAGGGACAGGACAGGAAAGTGTTCTGCATGTATTTTTTAGTTGGGGTCCTTATGTTGGAGGAGACCATGTGAACATGGGGAGAACGTGCAAACTCCAAACAGAAAGGCCCCTGATCGGGAGATAACCCACCGGTGCCAACAGTGCCCCAGGCGGGAATCGAACCCAGGACCTTCTTGCTGTGAGGCAGCAGCGCAAACACTGTGCCGCCGTGCCCACTTAAGGCTGCAGTAGCAGCCGAGTGAGCAACATTAATAAAATAAGATGACAAATCATAGGTTATTGAATTTCTATACTATGCAATGTTAAAGCTAGCGAGTCTAAATTGCTGGATGCACAGCGGTACAGGTAGATGCCTCCAGGGGAGTGGTCCTCATCAGGTCCAATCCAGGTAGGTCGGAGCAGTATCCTCCACATCAGGAAAGGGTCACGACCGATCTTCCCCTGGTTCCATGACCACAGCAACAGCTTCCTTATGCTTGGAGCAGTCAGGCGGGGGTGGGGTGGGGGGAGAGATAAAACACAGAGATATATTGTGTGCCCTGGCAGAGAAACGCTTGGGAAACACTGGTCTAACCTTCATGAAAACCAATGTACGTTCATATAAATAGTCTCGCTTTTCCACGTCCCTGAGCCTCCTCCGGGTAGCGACATATAGACTCATTTGGACAACTTAATGTAATCTTATCTTATCCATTTAATTCGAATTAGAAGGTAAAAAATGCTACGCAACCCGCATGGCAACAGCATCTCTTTTTATGTAATTATGGCTGCGACACTATTTTCAAGGTCTAACATTTGCACTTTCCTCTAACCTTGATGAATGCAAATGAAAATTAGTCGTTATGCAGTCAAACAACATATCAAGTCGTTTCCTCCTGGAAGGGGAAATATGGGCGGGACACAGTCGGCTTTATTAAGACGGACGACGGCAAGGGGGTGGGGGGTAAAATGCAAGCAAAACACATCTGTTATTCAAACAAGGTCAAAAAACAAGGTCAAACAAGGTTATTTTAAGGCATTTTCATTCAGGCCCCATAAAGAACGTTGAGGATGGAGGATGGAGAGAAGAATGGAAGTATGGAGGATGGATGGAAGACTGGAGGAAGAATAGAACGATTGCATAAGGTTGGAAGGGTGGAGGAAGGATGGAAGAATGGAGAAAGGATGGAAGAATGGAGGATGGTGGAAGGATGGAGGATGGCCTGATGTTTGTATACGGTATGTACAGTATATGTATTATCTACATATTACATCTGTTTTTACCTTTTTATTTGAATATTTTTATTCTGGTCTGCTTTTATGTCTTATGCAAAGCACTTGTAAATGCATGTAATACAATTTCAATATGAAATTAGCAAATTAAATTTCAGCATAAAATGACATTGTGGGTAGGTATTGGAGGGTAGGCCTGGTTATTAATTGTACTTTAACCATTTAAACTCTGTACTGTAACATTTTTACTATGTACCCCTAATCTATAACCCTATTTCTATGTTTTATTCTTATTTGCTTTCATACTGTATGACCCATTTGAACTTTGAATTGACCTTGTGTACGAAATGTGCTATGCAATTAAGCGTACCTTGCCTAGTTTAATATTTTTTTTAAATGCTGACGAAGCGACATGTTAGTATGTGAATTGTGATGGATTCAAATTTCATTCACTTCTCTTTATTGATTTCAATAAACTATGTATTGAAACTGAGGTTTTTTTTTATTATTATTATTATTATTATTATTATTATTATTATTTATTTGTTAACTTACTATCTTAACTTATTTGAAGGCTATTATGTGAGTTTTATTAATTATTTGTTTTTTAACTTACATACTTTTTAAAGCTTATTTGAAGGCTATGATCTAAAAATAATTTACTTATTTTATTATTATTATTATTATTATTATTATTATTATTATTATTTGAGATTTGTTTAGCATTTTACAGCAGAGGATGGAAATGTGTATTAGTGGATTATCTGGTTTATCTGGTGTGAGATAAATCTTCCCTTCACTCCAACAGATCTTATTTTGCAATTGAAGAATTATGCGTCCAAAACTCTCCTCTTCAGGGAAAAAAATGACTTCTCTTTCATATTTGGGCAATTTAAATCGCTGCTTATATTCTGCACAACATATTTTCTCTTTTTATTTATACACACTCTGCTTTCCACTCTGCATGCCTGATTCGCAAACAGTAATTGATCAAATTAAATGATAAGTCTTCTTATCGGAAAAATACTCAATTTATCCTCCCCCCAAAAAAACGTGAAAAACAGGCTAATTATTATTTCACCGCGACGAAAAAACAAGACAGAGAGTCAACGGAGGAGTCTTCAAAATTACAAAGGGATACATGAAGTAATCAAATAGCTGATGATGTTTTTCGGGGAAGAAGAAATGCTTCGGAAATCCTAAAAAAGAAGCATTTCTTTGAATAAATTGGATGAATCAGCCGAAAGGGGTTTTTTTTTTATGCGCACGTAGAAAACAAACAAGTCTGCACTTTGATGCCGTCGCTTTTTAACAGTCGCAGAGACCCGAAGGCGATGATTGAACGCTGAACGTTCACCTTTAATGATACACTTCAATTCAGTTCCAGTGATTTGACAGCACTGGGGAAAGGAAAAGAAAAAGAAGAAAAAAAAGAAAAATATATAGAAATGAAACTGTGGCTCAAAGCTGTAGGTGAGTGGAAACAAGAAGGAACAAAAGAACATAGATAGAATAGATTTGATTGACTTGATTTTTCGAATTGATTCATCAAATACATACTCTTGGCTGGGGCTAAGTTGCAGTATGGCAGCTGTAACTTGATTTATCCGAATTAAATTTATTTATTTTTGTATGTTTTCTCTTTTGGTGGTATTTTGTTGTCGCTCTTATCATCCTTCATTTCATTTTTGTATTTCAAAATTATTTTTAGGAACATGTTTTAATTTGGAAAGCACGTATATGTTGCTCATTAAACAAGCATGTCCATTAGGGCTTTAGCGAGAGTTTTGTACATTCTATGTTATTTTCTATGTTTTGTTTGTAGCTGCACATTGTGTCATTGAAGCGGATGAAGATCGACCCCTGACTCCAGTGTGATGATAAACAGCACAACTTTTGAGTGAAATTCTGGGACCTGTATCATCATCCACCCAACAATGGATTTCCACTTGAAAGTTACACTTTGTGACTTTTCTACCACTACAGGGAGCACTTGTCTATCATAACATGATCAAAACAAACCAGTAAAAATGGATGAAAGAAAAGCTTGTTATTTAAGTGACAATGGTAAACCCAGATATGGAAATAAGAATTCTCGGATGCTTTTGAACAATACACATTATGAGTCAAACAGAATCATTGCCCTGAGTGTATGATGCATGACTCCCCTATTCCTCACATCTCCAAAACAGGTGAACGTGCTAATTATTACCAATATTTTCAACCAGGAAGAGTTATCTTTTCTGATCCCAAATTGTCTGGAGCTAAACAAGCTCTTGCCTCATTATCAGCACGTTCGAAATGGAGCACGCTCACTTCCATACACAATTAACACACACACACACACACACACACACACAAACTGGCACAAACTTTATCAGTGTAGCGAGCGGACTGGCCAATCTCTCTTTTTATTCTCCACCTAATTAACTTTCCATGAAGACCATTTCCTGATCGCTTAATTAACTGACCGTCCTCCAGTCGGCCAAACTTTGTCTGTAAGAGCCAAGAGCAAAGTAAACACCGAGCTCTGATCTTAACGCTGACAGACCAAGCCAATTATTTTCAAGAGGGTTAGATAGATAGATACATACATACATACATACATACATACATACATACATACATACATACATCGTGGGGGTGACCGATCACATAATTGTCATAATCGGATTCGTATCGTGATCGGATGGTCGGAATCGGAAAAACCGAAAGTTGCCCAAAAAAGGCAGTAAAGGAGCTACTGGCTTTTATTGTGAAAAAAAAAACCGATGTTGTTTTTGCCAGAGGGGAACGCTGGTAGTAAAAGGCAAATGAAGTTGAACTGACGCTACCTGTGTCTTGTACATCGACTAAAACGCGATCGGCTCGGTCGTCAACTCTCACCTCGTGTTGCTGCCATCCATGATCCATACAATGAGTCATTTCCAAAGCGCCACCTCCCGCCATCCATCCGTTTGTTTACACTCGCTCCCACGTGCGTATAACGTAAAATGTTGTCGTAAATATTGCCGTAAAGCAGTTTGCGACATAGCTTAGTGGAGCCGCTATGCGTCTGCGCGTGTGTATTGGAGCGGTCGAGATCCACTGGTGGGCTGGTGCAGTGTGTGGTGAGGGATGCTGGACTTCTCTGCGGAGTCGACTGTAATTCACTTAATTCTGAACCAAATTTCATGAAAATTGGTTCAGAATTAAGTGGGTTTCAGGTGGAAGGGTCTGCATCTCATTGTAATCTGATTTGTTTTTCACAAGTGGTTATTTGAGATGCATATGGGGACACATTCTATTCTATTCTAATGCCAGGTATGAACAGACATACTTAGAGCTGTCCACTTGTGATCGGATCACCCAAGACGCATGTTAATACCAGGTCTAAATAGAGCCTTAATGCTTAATGTGCTTAAATTCAAAAACTGGAGATCTGACCGAAAGTAGAGGGGTATAACAGATTGGTAAATATATCTATTGATATGAGAATTAAGCTACATGAAACCATATTACAGTGTAACAATTTAACATAATTAATTAAAATAATTTGTATTTCAGGTCATTTAACCACACAAGTTAAAAAATCTGGACTTTGTTCAATCACCCTATATTTCTAGATTTTCCATATGCCCTATATTTTCCCCATCTCATCGTATGACCCCCAATTGTCTGGTTCAAATTTCAGATTTTTCTATTCAAATTTTAGCTCATTAGGCCTTGTTAAACTCCTGTTTTTGGCCCATGTTCCATTTAAAATTTATAAGAAATGTCAATTTGATATTGACAGTGTTGGGGGTAACGAGTTACCTAACGCGTTACCCCCAACACTGTCAATGTTACATATTAAACTGTTACAGTAATTAATATATTTTTGGCAGTAACGCAGTAATATAATGAGTTACTAATACAATGTAGGGAATATCATTACAGTTACCATGTCATGCCACAGTAACGCGTGTTACTAGGGGTGGGCTGATTGATCGGATGAAACGACTGTCTGTTACGGATATTGTGTTTTGTCCGATTAGGATTTTGTCCGATCATTTTGAGTTTATATCCGGGATCGGAGAAATCCTGCTCTCATTGGGTATCTCTGCCGTACGTCATGACAAATACATTGCTTGATCTGATCACGCTCACATGATAGGACAGCTGCATATGCTCCCTCCCCTAAGCTATGTTGCCAATCAGCAGCAGAACTGCTTTGCGGCAACATTTTACATTATCTGCACATGGGAGCGAGTGTAAACCGACATGGATGAAGGAACGTGGCACTTTGGGAAATTACTCAATGCCTTCGGACTTCTGCGCTTATTTTTGTGAGTAAGTAGTGTAATAAGTAAGTTATTACCTTACACAGAAAGTAATATTATTAAGTAACGTATTACTTTCAAATAAAAGTAACAAGTAATATGTAATAAATTACATTATTGAAGTAGCTTGCCCAACACTGGATATTGATATTGATTTTCTTCATTTCTTCATTTCTTCATCTCACCACTGATCTGGTAAAGTAAATCACATTTTTTTTTCATGTCTATAAAGGTCACTTCACATGAAGCCTTTACAGATAGATACAGTATGCTATTCAGGGAACAATGCCTGGGTCACAAATCTATGGCACAAAATAATAATTCAGCCCCGTACCTCGCAGTAAGTCTCTAGATTTGTGAGTGTGTGTGTGTGTGTGTGTGTGTGTGTGTGTGTGTGTGTGTGTGCCTGCGTCTGCTTGTATGTGCACCTGGCACTTTGTGTCTACCTCAGTGGTGCAATCATGCAGAGAGCTGGGGCACACAAACACACAGATAGATACACACACACACACGCACCACCCACACACACTACGTAATAGACTCACATCATATCAGCAGAGGCATATCAGATTAAACCTCCTGACCCAACACC
>OMKR01001759.1:0-10375 GCA_900302355.1 Cyttopsis rosea
CAAGGGCAGAGGAAAGAGAAAAAATAAATAAATAAATAATCAGGAATGAGCAGGAATAACGATCAATCCCTCAGAGGTATCGTGGCAATTGCGAACGGCGGCGGGCAAAGGCAACAGCGGGGCCGCCGCATAACCGGCAGGCAATTTGAAAGGCAGCCAAGCGTCTAACAGGCCCCATATATCACGCGCTCCACTCCCTCTATGCCGACAGCAGCACAAGTGTCCGCTGTCTGTCCGGGGTGCCGCGGTGGACCGGCAAACCGACAGGAGGGAAGTTATTAACGAGATGCTAAGCTGTTAACATTTTGACACAGAAGAAAATAAACAAATAAATAAATAATAATAATAATTTTTAAAAGCTAGGTTGAAATACGGTGACATTTTGGGGGCTAGAGTGGAAGAGGAATTCAGCGCTTAAGACTCTGGACACAGCCGGTCAGAAGGTCTCACGATATTTACTGCATATTTACTGCTTTAATGCTGCAAACCCATCCCCAGGTCTCTCGCTTCATTCATTCATTTTTTTGCTTAAATAGAAAGAGGATGGACAGTAATGTCACATTTTGTGGCAATGAATGAATACAAAAACGTGGCTGCAAGGGCATTTGAATCATGGCGGCTGCCGCCAGAACCGGGGAACCTGGCCCTGACACCGGCGGCAGAGTGATGGACCAAGCGGGTGATTTGCGGCGAAAACAGCTCCCAACGGACGGCGGAGAGAATGGATGCCGGAGACATGGAAATGTTCAGGGACACACGCTGAACAAACTGTCGAGTCAAAGTTTGCGCCATGTTTGTCACGCCCGCGCGTCCTGAGAGCGCCGCCGTTCCAAGCTCGCCTATAAAAACTGATCGACGATCGCCGCCCGGCATTGAAACAAAGAAAATACAATACTTCAATTTAATTCCTTACAATATGCCGAAAAAATGCTATTCAAAGTTTGATCGAGACACATCACTGCTCTGGTGCTGCGATTTCTCTCTCGTGGTCTCATTCAAAAGCTGTGACTTATCCATCGGTGTTAATTTATGAAGCGTTGCATCTGCAGCTTTGAGCACTTCATACTTGGAAAAACAAGAGCGCAAAGACAACGCCGCTCTTTGATGCACTTCAACATGATGCCAACATGGAGCTTCAAGGACTGGCCTCACATATCAGGACAAGGAACTTTGTGGCGTTTTGATGGAGCATTTTGAGAGATTGTGAAGAGTGGTCACTGTGAGGTTCAACAGCAATTTGGGACGTTTTTGTCGCCGTTACTTTTACTTCTACAACTACGGGGTAATATTGTCGATATACGTTTTACACACATTGCCTTGGCTCAGATGCACAACTGAATAATTTGATCTCAAAAACAGGATGAATCACCTTTAAGAGAGGGTATGCAAGGCAGCGTATCTCCAATAAACTGCTTCAATCTGCCTCAAGAACGAACTTGGTGATCTCCTGCATTGGTATTATTCCACTCGTGGACAAATATCATCAACACCGCAAACAGTTAAAATTGCTGCGAAATTAGAGCGCGATTTCAAGACGGATTTAGACGGAAGGCCGGTGGGGTGAATGCTGATCCGTTCATCCACCAGATTGATATAGCCGCAGGCATGCGTGGCGCTAACACGCTAAATCCCACACTGCCTGTACTCAGACTTCCAAACTATTTATTAAAGTGTAATATATTGGCAATGTTTTGGTATTGTGGCAAATGTATATTAAATAGGTTTAATATATGAGAGAGGGCCTTCTGTTATACACACCTATTCACTATGTAAATGAACAGAGAAAGTCCCAGTGAGAAAAATCCTGTGGGACACACATCAATTCTATTATCTGTGTAATAAAACAAACGTGTACATAAATCATAGTGCAGTGACTTTCTACTCTAGACCCATCAAACCTTAGATAAAAATGTAGCTCCTTCACTATTATCCTGGCAATGGTATATAAACAGGCAAAATAACATCATCCTTGTTGTTTATTGATTTCCAAAAGATAAGAGCTTCTTATTTTCCAGACATCCTGCACCTTTGGCAGCCCCTTCTTCCCATGCTCATAGTGAATTCTAGCGAAACTATATCACCAAACGTGGTTTACACAGACAAACCTGATACGTCCTGAAACCTTTTGATAAATTGTTAAAAGCCCTGTTCAGTACACTACATTATATTATGTCATTTAGCTGTCCAAAGCAACTTACAACTTATTCATACACCGATATAGGCTGCCATGCAAGGCTCATTGGGAGCAGCGAGGGTTAAGTAGCATGGGGTTAAGTTAAGGCAGGTAGCATGCCGACACTTCAGCCCTCTACGAGGAGGAGCCGGGTATCGAACCGGCAATCTTCCGATCACTAGACGACGCGCTCTACCTCCTGAGTCACTGCCCCCCTGGCAGTAGCTGGTATTTCTGCAGCTTAAGGACACTGGCAGTGTACAGCCTGGTGAGTGCCAACACGACTGCTGGGTGGCCCGAAACCCGCGCATCTGACCTGGACCTCCATGTGACTGACGTGGACCTCTGCATATCTGATGTGAAACCAGGAGAATGAAGACAGGTGTAGAGAGAGCTGGAAGAGCGAGCCGGGGAGATTTGATACATTGGCCATGGAGGAGCGGAGTGACAGCGGGGCAAAGCAGAGTCAGTTGGCTGCAAATGAAGAATCCCGGATCTACGCCATTATTCCCAGTGAACTTTTGAGCTGCAGCTCAGAGCCGTAGCCATATTATATATATATATATATATATGGAATAGCAATTGATAGTAGCAGTTTCAACCTATCCAAGGAGCAATAACTCTCTGGTGGCTAGCTATTAATGTATCCAACATCGGAAATTTATTGTTGTGACATGTCGCTCTCATATTGCTGCATGGACAGGATCCAGGACAGCGTAGCAACAGTGAACAAAAGTGTGAATCGAGCATTGGGTGTAAAAGGCATTGGACAGAGGAAGGAAGGAAGAGAGAAACAGCGGATGTCTTGGATACGAGAGGAGTAAATCTAAACCAGAAGTTGACCCGCACACAAATCCCATCCCATTGTCGTAAATAGCTGCAATACGAAACAGCTTCATTGGTGCCAATATAAGAACAAGTTGGACCCTCAGTCACGGTGTGACTGCAGCGTCCTGCCGCTGATTTACTGGGGAAAAGGAGGACATTGCTCTGATTAAAGTTGTGTGTGTTATCCTCACTCCTCCCCCAATGGCCCAAGTTAATGAATGGCTGCCGTTGGATTGTTTGGGCGGTGATCTGCGGATGGGGCTAGAATAAGACCGTCTCCCAAATGTCAAGTGACAATCAGAGATGAAGGATGCACGACAACTCGCATTCTTATTCCCTGCATCCAAGGCACTATTCTGTTTTTTTACCCAACCTAAAAGCTGACATACAATTAATGGCATTTTTCATTGAAAAGGCAAGAAAACATGTCAATGAATGGTTAGAGGAAACCCTCACAGCCATCCATCAGTCACGCACCTCGATGCATTAACATTTCAATATTTCAACCATAATTACCGCAGACGGCAGTTGTATGTGACACTTTGATGATATTGAAATTTTCTTGAGAGCAAGGCAACACCTTGCTTGAGCGGTGAATTCAAATGTGCTCGATTTAAATAATGTGTGTGTGTGTGTGTGTGTGTGTGGGAGAGCGGTGTGTTTCAGCCCCATCTCTGTGTGTAGTGCGTTTTGCATCCATGGAGAGGAAAGTTTACCTGAGATTGACAGTGTTTGGTCTATATTAATATTAATGATGGCTGGGCTTGGCTGTTCCTCTTGCAGTCACCCTTTGTCCTCCGCTGGGGATAAATCTCCGGTTATCGGGCCTCACCGCCCCTGTCAGACGCCGCCAAGCTTTTACTCAATCTGTGTCAATCTGAATATGCGCCACTGTGAGGCCTCTTACCCACCATAGTAGAAGCCAGGCTACACCGCATCAGCTTGCGAACCCTACGGTCGTTCTCATCCCATCTAGATCTCCTCGTGCTCTGCGTCGGTGAAGTGGCCTCTCCTTCTATGAACGCTGCCCTTCATCCTGGCGGTAACTGGCCCGCATGGCGGTACATGTCACTGGCACATCACTGCAGGGTCAGATGTCCAGCTTCATCACCCCATACCTCGGCCTTTGCGTGCCGTTTAGCAACGGCATCCTAATGAGCCCGGTTCTCTGCCCACCCGCCTGCCTCTGATTGTGGATGTGGGGGATTTTTTTTTTTTGGTCTTTCTCTCCAACATTCTACCAGGAGTCGTTTCCCTGCTCCGTCTGATGCTCCCGTAGTTCTTCATCATTACGCAGAACTGGGAAAACCTATGCTCCTCGACGTCCAAATATGTCTCCACTGCTGTGGCAATTCATCACAGGCAGCTAACTTTCCATTCCCTATGACACCCGCTTACACACACACACACACACACATATGCGTGCATGGAAAACAAGCAGAAACTAACCAACCCCCCAAAAAAGAAACGGATCAATCTGTCACAACCTGCAGTATGTGCCTCTGTATGTAGCTCTCCGTTTGACTCCAACACAGGAGAACATAAAACACTCTCCCAGCCTCAGGAGGAGAGAGAGGAGGGAGGGGGGGGCACTGACTCAGATCTCCAGACTGGGGATTATATGGGAGCACAAACAGTCCAATTTTACACATCAATCAGCGGCACCTCAGACAGGCAGAGACAGAAAACTGCTTTATAGAACTTAGATAAGAGGTGCTTTCAGACAGCCAAACACAGAACCGTGACACATATTTATACACACACGCACCTACCCACCCACACGCACACGCACACACAAACATCACATCATAGACATGGCAGTTTACACAGGTAGCGATGGAGGAAGACAACATGGCAGCAGCAGGAATAGCATTAAAATGAATATCTCTAAAAAGGGTGTTTCTGCTTACAGAAGGTGGCGTAGTAGTCGTAGAGGAGGCAAGCGGCAGAGGGAGGACAACGGGTGCTCGTATTAAAAGTACGAGAAGATCCTTTAAGACGGTCCTTTAACGCACAGCGTACCCGCCTCTCTCCGCTCGTCTGCAGCCGGGAATAGAGCTTTTCTAAACAGGTGTGCAGCGTGCACACGGATATATATATTTTTTCAACTTTCACATCACAAGCGGAGCCTGTGGTGTCTATTTAAAGAGTGGTAACAGTTTAGTGTCTGTGTTTTCATTCATATCACCCTCATTGCTGCTT
Organism: Cyttopsis rosea; assembly: GCA_900302355.1. NCBI lineage: Eukaryota > Metazoa > Chordata > Actinopteri > Zeiformes > Parazenidae > Cyttopsis > Cyttopsis rosea. The sequence goes on from OMKR01001759.1 coordinate 5,204, forward strand.
CGCGGTAAACTCCAAGTCCCCCAAGTTTCAGCACTGGAAGAAAGACACAGAGGTAATTGAGGGGAATAGTGAGTTCTGTGGAGTGCCTGTCATGTTTGCCCTCCCCCTTTGGGAGAAAGGGAATTCAAAGAACAGGAGAAAATACAAAAGGAGAGAAAAGAACAGGTCAGACAAACACAGAGGAAAACAAAAGTGGAAGGGTTGTGTTTCAAACAAGGTTGAAAAAAAAATACCCCAAAAAAAGTTAAGCAACATAAGGACTGGAATCAAAGGGGAGCAGGAGCTCAACCTCAGGGAATAGCCTGTTGTTATCCTCCTGTCTGCAGTGAAACCTCAATCACAGCCTATTTAATGGGCACGGCTCAGAGTGGCGTTTTCCATCGTCCCCTCGACCGGCTTGTCTTCGGTGTTTTAGAGAATGGTGACACACGCTGAACAAACTTGTGGAGTCAAAGTTTGCGCCATGTTTGTCACGCCCGAGCGTCATGAGAGCGCCGCCGTTCCAAGCTCGCCTATGAAAACTGATCAACGATCGCCGCTCGGCATTGAAACAAACATTCCTTTCGATATGCTGGAAAACAAATGTTGCTACTCAAAGTTAATAAAAAGTCTGATCGAGACACATCACTGCTCTGGCGCTGCGATTTCTCTCTTTTCGAGTGAAGCGTCTTCAACCGCCGCTCGTGGTCTCATTCAAAAGCTGTGACTTATCCATCGTGTAAATTTATGACGCGTCATCTCAGCTGCTTTGAGCACTTCATACTTGGAAAAAAAAGAGCGCAAAGACAAACCTGCTCTTTGATGCACTTCAACATGATGCTAACATGGACTCTACATTCTGGGTTGCCAATTGGAGTACTGGCAGAAGACAGTTCCAGGAAGAGGGAAAAAAAAGCAAATAGCGGCAAGAACAACTTAGAAACTCCCATTAAACACAGGAAGTAGGACATAGGAATATAAAGAGATTGACAAATTACCATTACGGACGAGATACAATAACCGTATCTGGTCCTCACATATCAGGACAAGGAACTTTGTGGCGCTTTGATGGAGCATTTTGAGAGATTGTGAAAAGTGGTCACTGTGAGCTTCAACAGCATTTGGACTGGAATCAAAGGGGAGCGGGAGCTCAACCTCGGGGAATTGCCTGTTGTTATCCTCCTGTCTGTGGTGAAACCTCCATCACAGCCTATTTAACGGGAACGGCTCAGAGCACCGTTTTCCATCGTCCCCTCGACCGGCTTGTCTTCGGTGCTTTGCGTCCAACCTTTACTCAAGCCGTGTCTGAAGCCTTCCGTGATCGGCGCTGGATGAGCACTTGCCGTGCGGACACTGACCAGTTACCGACACAGCGTGGTAAAGTGGGATCAGAGCGGGACATGAGGAGGGGGTCAACAGGTTTTGAGATTCAGTTGGGCAAGGAAAAACAAAATGGAAAAAAGGTGAAATGAGGACGGTCGATCGCAGAGGCACTCAGAGGATGCAATTAGGCTAATAAACTGTCTTCTCACTCTATTATCTCCAATTCCACTTTACTGACTATTTCACCATCGGGTAGCAACTGAGAGGTGAAATGATAAATCAGATCATTGAAGTCTTGTAGCACATCCCTAACTGGTGTGGTTAGCATACCATGCAGATTTAGCTTTAGTACCACTGGTGGTATCGGGCATATTAAGATTTCTTTATTATTATTTCTCAGCACTCGCATACATTGAAGCAAAATTTGCCCTCTGCATTTTACCCATCCGATACACCCCTAGCGGCAGTGGGCAGCCGCAGTGCAGTGCCTGGGGACCAACTCCAGCTCTATCGCCAGTGCCTTGGTCAGGGGCACCGAGGAGTATTGGAGTATTAACCCCCTAACATACTGTACATGTCTTTTGATGGTGGGAGGAAACGGGAGCTCCCGGAGGAAACCCACGCAGACACGGGGAGACCTGGGATGGCTGGGGTTCAAACCCAAGACCTTCTTGCTGTGAGGCAACAGTGCTAACCACTGAGCCACCGTGTTGCCCATAATCATACATTCTGTGTGTTAGATCTGATGCACAGTTCCCATCCGCTTTCCGTATGGTGAAATCCATTGCAAAATGGTCTTGAGGTTTCAGTAGTTTGACAATCCTGCACTTGGTTACAATGTCTTGTCTTCGCAATATGGCAAGTGCAAGACTTTTTAATTAGTGATCACGGAAGGCAGTCTAAGTCGTTTTCCAAGGTGCTGCTATTTTCTATGCTATTTTTGCTGCAGGTTTCAGTAGACAAGACTATGGTGTTTCTAAGACAGCCGTTTGTAGTGAGCAGCACACATGTCATGACTGACATTAGGTGTCTGTTCTGCGCGCACACATAACAACCGTTGTCTGTGAGGAGTACAAATCTAAAGACGGACGCAGTTTTGTGGTACTTCCGCAGTCACGAGAATGTATATCTATATATAGATATTTTGACCCCAAAACAAACATGGATGGCATACAGCTCTCCACGTGGTTCTTTGTGCAGCAATTTGCACGAAAAAGCAAACAAACACCAGAGACACCAGAATATGGTGGAAGCCGTGCATGGAGAAGGGAGTTCTTCTTGCAAGTGCATATTTCGTTTTGCGTAAGTTTACGGTTTTCCTCTTCTCCTTCATCTGACACCAATTCACTATTTTTATTGGCTGTTGAAAATTCCCATTGCGATTTGAGGCTTTGACGTGCACACACCAAATGATTATGGATAGACTAAACTATCAAACATGTTTGACTGAATCATGACCTGGCCGATTGTGATCGTATTGAGAGAGATTTGAGTCACTCACACACGCAGATCGATGACAGCTACAATTATACAGCGCGACTACCCTGGACTACTCTTGGCCGATCTCAAATCGTTGCCAAATCTTCTTCTTCGAAGCTTCTATTTTGCAAAAAACAGATGGCAGATGGCATACAAGCATAGGCAAATCAGACAGAGGCATACACAATCTGCCGATAGAGGAAATTCTTTCCCTCCCAATTCCTCCTTTGTCTGAGGCTGCCGCATGGCGCTACCAGCATCTTTGCATGCAGGGGTGCGTCCCTTGCTGTTTCCCTCTATTTGACGTCTTAATAGTTCATCGCTTGTAGCCATGTAGGGAATGTTAAATAAAGCTCTGATGTGTAATTTGTCGCTCCACAAACATTCCCGCTCCTGGCCTACCCCGGGAGTAAATACAACAGATTTGTCATACACAAGGCAGGCACAGCTAGGAGGAGGGGGAGGAAAAAAAAGAAAAATACCTATTCAATCTGAATTTCAATCTCTGCAGGGCTCTATGCAAATGCATATATGCTGACTCTGTGTGGTTCGCACGAGTAGAAGGCACAGAGCAGCGAGGGAAAAGCAGACTGCGCGTTCCAGTGGAGGCAGGAAGCCATTTCAGAGGCAGGTAAAAGCGGAAAGCCGGGAAGCTTGTATAGAACTGGGGCCATTTATCAACTCCAAGTACTTGAGAAGAATGGGCTTGTGTTCTTGGAAGAGAACATCCTTCCTGTTCATTCTCCGGGAGAGCAAATTCCTTCGGGTCTCCCTCTGCTGTGGTGCCGTTGACAAAATGAGAGCCGGGATATCTGGGACAGTCCGGTAAGCCAAGTCGCCCGGCGAGACAGAGCGAGGGAACACCCGGGCACTTCAGGCGCTCTTAGTTCTTCGGGAACTTCGGTTTGGAATAGAACTTTGGCTCGGAGAGATTATGCCAAGCAAATTCACAGGACCGCCTGGGAGAAGCTCAAAACGAAGGTATGCATAAGTAGGCTAAGCTTGGGCTAAAATTGAACTAAATGCAGACAGCCCAAACTAGGTAAAGGAGCTAAATTCCCTTTCATTTCTCTGTCCCCTTGAACCCCCCCCAAGCATCCCTCTCTCTCTCCCTCTGCCTCTCATTGCTGTGTCCTTCAGCATAATGTGGATATGCAGTCTCCCTGGGGCTTTTTAGGGAATTGATGGATAATCAGATGATTACAGAGAAAATCTCCATTGAGGACAATCCTCCCCAACAAACAAAGAGAAAGCTCTTTAGTTAATAAATAGGCTGTGTGTGTGTGTGTGTGTGTGTGTGTATCTCTCTTAGAGACAGCGCGTGGCATAAATAAACAGAGAAAGGGAGAGAGAGATTCCCTGCAATGTACAGATCTCTGTCGCTTAATCATTATATCCTGGCTATCTGGGTACACATTAGGGATGTAATGTACACATATTCATACCGGACCGTTTCGGTACAGGACTTTTGGTACGGTGCAGACGTGTCGCGAATGCAAAGTAGACTTGTTTTGTGTGCAGAACATACTTCAAATCCAAGTTCCCAAGTGGTGGACTGGAAGTTTGTTTAGTCTCCGCCTCACACTTTGAGCCAAGCCTCTGGCTAGCAAACGTCATGGCCAATGCAAACGACAAGCCAGAGCTCGAAGACCCTCCCATATCATTAAGGTCTCCTGTTTGGGAACGCTTCGGTTTCCCGGTGAAATACAACGGACAAAGATGAGGTGGACAAGATGAAAGCAGTGTGCCGACATAGTTCAGTAGTGATCTGGTATTGTATGTTTCTGGCAACACGGCAAACTCGATAACTAATTTGAAACGGCACCACACAAATGTGAATATCACTGCTGCAAAAAAAGGGAGCGTAGTGGAAACGCTTCTCCCTTGTCATTAAAACAGCCTTTCGCTGGTAATTCAGATCGGGCCAAAGCAATAACAAATGCCATTTATATTTTTTACTTTTTATTATATTTTATATTTTGTTTAATTTATTTGAGAATCTTTTATTTATTGGAGAAATTTGTAGTAGTTTGCAGCAGTATTCCATTTTTTATTCTATTTCTAAAAATTTTCTTTATGTTTTGTATTTTCTTCCCTTACTGTACCGAAAACAACCCGAACCGTGACTTCAAATCCGAGGTACATACAGAACCGTGATTTTTGTGTACCGTTACACCCCTAGTGTGTGTGTGTGTGTGTGTGTGTGTATATATATATATATATATATGTGTGTGTGTGTGTGTGTGTCTGTCGTGTACTGCAAGGACGATCGTTTCTCGGGGTTGTCTCCCTTTAGCTTTATCTTAATTTGAGCGTATCTAAACAAATTTCAAGCTCTAGGCATATTTGTATAAGCCTCTATGACAACATTTTGGCTGAAGTTTATTCTAA
>OMKR01001778.1:11613-28147 GCA_900302355.1 Cyttopsis rosea
GGGGGGGGGGAACTTAAGAGCCTTTGGATTGGAACGCCATTGCCAATATGCTGCTGCTTAGTTACTTATATTCAAAGGTTTTGCATTTAGTACATTACCATTTTTGGGGAGGATAGCAATATTCTCAGCCAAAATGCCGGTGTCCAGAGAGAATTGCCGGAACTTCTCCAGCAGCTCTGAGCTCAGGTCTTTCCCCCGGCCTGAAGAAACAGGAATCGGACTTGAATAGTCAAATCACTCGAGTGCAATGTAAAATCGACACCATGTAGAAAGCGGCGAATGAATACCGTATAGTTTGTTGAGAACGGTGGAGGCTCCCCCCTGCGTCTTGACGGTGTAGATCAGTGCGTACTCGTCGTACTTCACGTCGACCACGCGCATGTCGTTCTCACTATTGAATTCTGACCCGAGAAAGAAGGCAAAATGAATGAACTGCTTTCGTTTTTGCCAACGGGTGTGTGTACTTGCCGCTCTAGGTCTTCACTCACGCTCGCTCTTCAGGGTGAACTTCCCAGGAACATTCGTCTTCTTCGCCAGGTGGTTCATTCTCCAGCAAGAGCCGTCGGAGCTGAAAAGTTACGCAGTTCAGGGGTCGATCTTCCTTCCAGAGTTGACGTTCTTATTTCTGACAGGCAACTCTTAAGATTTACATTTAAATGATCTTCCTTTATTTTGCATCGTTTTGAGTTCAGGCCTCAGGGCTCTACTGCTCATTACTCCCGTCGAGATTTACAAAACACAGGCACCTACAGTAATGAACTAATAATACAGGAGTGATCCGACCCGTATATATGCTTTGTTGACATGCCCTCGGTAACAATACCACCATAACCTTCTGAATGCACCATTTAATATATTGTCCTAGACTTTGAATATTTGTCCTGGCATGTCTTGTGCTGCTCTATGTGCACTTACTTCAGACTGCCGTAAGACATCTCCAGGTCCCCATTAGCAGTGGGTGTCAACATGGCGGTGCCCATCTTCATGTTGGCCCGGTGGTCTACAAACCACTGGGCATTTGTGGCAAATCCAATCAAATACCATTTCCCCGTCACCTGGAAACGGAGAAAGCAGAGGGGTTAAATTGGTCGATTTCAAGCCCACACACAGATAACTCTCCATTTCCTCTCTTCACATTTATTTTCACACAAGGACCTGATTGTTTTGTCGTTCTTAGGATGCCCGTGATAAACAAGTTAAATTCCAAGTCAAATTGCATTAGAGAATGTACGAGTCTCACTCGACATAAAGATGCGGATGCAATAAAAAATGTACCAGAAATGGTATAATTAAATATCAGATATGTAACCCACATATAGAATAACCAATTTAATTGGAGTTGAATCCGCTATCGTGACAGTATATTTTCTTTAAAAGAAGAACAAACAACTCCACTTAAAGCTTTTGTTGATAAGAAAGATGTGTTTGCCGTACTTCCCACAGGATTTGGTAAAAGTTTAATTTCACAACTGGCCCTGCCGGTCGCCGTTTTTCCGTCGTTCGCTCTGATTGGTTGCAGTTCTATCCAATTGCATCCGGGGACAATTTGTTCTGCGGCCGCTGATAATGCCCCTTGGAATTCGAAAATGAACGGAGAGGTTCCAGACGCATTTGCGAATTGGTCTGGTGATGCCAGGCTATAAAAACTGAAAATTTTCAAACATTTTGTGGGTTAACATAAAGGTCAAATTTAATCCAGACTCTAAAATACAAACAAATGTAGTTATTTAGATACATTATAATTCATCAAATATTGATTAATTGTTGATTATGAATTTACGAGCATCTTCTATAAATAAATCAAAATCGGGGGAATCGCTGACTTTCTTACCCTGTGTAAGTTGAAGTTTTCTTGCGGCACGACCTCGGCCGTGGCAACCCAGGAGCAGAGCACCGCTCCCAGCATTCCCAGCAACATGGTCGTCATGGCAGCAGAAGGGGCTGGAAGTGATGGAGGGGAGTGTGTGAGCGACTGAGCGCTGATCTGATCCCACTGGTCACCCGGCGTGGTCTTTTATAGTGCAGTGGGAGTTGGTGTAAAGCCAACCAACGCCCCCACACCACACACACACACACACACACACACACACACACGCAAACAAAGACCCCCGGAGCTGGAATGGGTTCAAACACGCAAAGAGTTTTCACCTAATCATAACAAAGCATATAACCTTCAGCTACGTAAATGAATCTGTGCTGCTCGTGTGTGTGTAATGTTACCAGCGCACATTGGAATTCAAATTAAATCTTCTCTCTGTCGTATAGTTTAAACTTCTCATTTGTGTCTCATGAAATGGCCTTGCAGCACTTGGGAGGCACCCCCCCCCCTCCTCCACCCCCAAATGTAAAGAAACAAAACATGGAAAACAGATCTTGATCAACAAAGCCGAGGCTACTCTCTGGTGGTTTCGGTCAGATAGAGACCAGAGAATCAAATTCACCTGTCAGCAGATACTACAGTAAACACAAGAGACCATTGTAACACACACCCTGTGTGTGTGTGTGTGTGTGCGTCACAGTCTTTGTGACCCTTTTCTCAAACACACGCCATCTATTTCATATGCCTATGTGTGTTATGTGTGTCTCCGCATGTACAGTAGCTGAAGCATTAAACCAACGTGGGACTTTAAAAAGAGACGACCCAGGCGGGCCTCTGTGTGGGACCTGCACCCCTGATGTGTCTCAGGTCCAGGCTTGCTGCTCCAGACCTCAACGTTTAGGCTCTAAACCCCCCTGGAGGGTGGGATCCAAGAAAATAATTTTTTTTTTTAACCATTTGACATCCCCATGCGTCTGGGAGCGATGCTGGCCAAGGATCCAGCTCACCGTGTGCATGCAAACTAGTTGTCCTTCTTGTACCTGTTCCCATTGGATCTCTCCTGTTTCCGAATAAACCTCATACTCCACAATAGCCAATCTAAGAATGTGTGAATATGCATTAAAAAAAAAAGAAGGCAAATACATGACGTTGTAAAGCAGGGGTGGCCAAACTTCTTTGGTTGTGGGCTACATACAGAAAAATATAAGGAGTCATGGGCCAAACAATATTAACCGCAGGAGTTTCCAACCAGTTACATTGCAAGAAAAACTGTGTTTTTAGACCATAAAACCCTGCCATCGAAAATTCATTTTCTATCAAAATAAGAAGTGCAATGTACATACAGTGCAATTTTAGAGACTATGTTCTCGCGGGTCATATTCCATTTTATTTTTAAAATTCATGCCGGGCCACTAAAAAACAGGCAGCAGGCCAGAGTTGGCCCGCGGGCCGTAGTTTGGCCATGCCTGTTGTAAACGTTCAGTGGCAGTGATCATCGTCTTTCGTTTTGCTTGGCCCCAATCCAGACAGAATGAACGCGCTTCAGCAACGTTTAGGGTGTCGTCCATGTCCAATGGGACATTTTTCTGACTATTGGGGTTTCGCAATAATGGGCCGTCGGAACAATGGCACGGCACCAGATTTTCAGTGATCAATCAAATATCTCAATTTCCATCCTATCTATACGCCTTGAGTGTGTCTGTGATTAAATTCCTTTAATCCTCTAATTCCCTGGAAGATCATCTCTTGATCTGAAAACAGCGCTAAGCTTGGAAGCAAAAATGCACTCAAACATTGCCCCCAATAGAATAACAAAGTGACAACAAAGTGTCTTGGAGCTCCAAAACCACTTCCATTTATTGTATTATATCAAACAGTATAAAATGAGAACATTTTACATTGTCAAGTAACAAACAGTATAATCCAGCAAGTGCAGCGTGGATACAAAAGTTTAAAGCGTTCACATGGTCAACAGTTGGGGAGTCAGTGAAAATGGAGAAGCAGTAATTCTTTGAGAAAGAGGCAGGAAAACCCATTATATTGTTACATACAGATGCTGCTTTAATGTTCGTCGCACTCATTCCTATGATGGGACCAACTAAGCAGACTGAGAGATCAAATTAAGCATGACGTAGTGATAAAGAATACATAATAAATATGTTAAATTGCATTACCTACATATATAGGGCATCCGGTAGTATGTTGGTGAAACCTTGGGATCAGAGGGTGATTTCGTCCGATACAGCAGTTCTGTCAGACAACCGTGCCACGCCTTTATGGGCCGGCCGATTTAAGCAGCCAGTCCCTCCTGCCCTACCTGCTGTCCCTCCACCTCCCCTGTATCCACCTACGTCGGGCTCTACTCTTCTATCCAATTGGGGGATGCAAGCCCATCACTCACTAAGTATGACTATTTTTGCTGGACACTTCGCTTGGAAGGGGAGGGTGACGGGAGGGGAATTCAGTTGGCTGCAATCTGCAACCTCACCACTAGATGCCGCTAAATCTTACACCACACCTTTAAATTCACTCTAAGAGTTGTATATCAGAACATCCGTTAGTTGAACTTGACAAAATTATATCCATTTGTGAATAGATAAAGGTTCTTTATTCAATTGCAACATTTTCATACTGATAAATAAGAAATACATGTATAATAATAAAGCAATATGACCACTGAATAACATAACAATGTGGGCAGTGCTGTTCTGCCAACTGCTAATTACTCAAACCATTTTGAAGATTGAAGATTTATTTGTTATTTTGTGAAGGTCAAACTGGTTATCAGAAAAAGGAAAAGGCTTCTAGTATCCTGCGCTGTGAGAGGTAAATTAACACCTATATTATAAATGATATACTGGTGCTAGACCAAGTTAGGGAGGCTGGAGGGAGGACTGGCTGAAGCGTCCCCCATGGTGAGGAACTCCACCCAGTTGTGGAAGAAGCCGCGTGAATAGTCCCCCGTCTGGACGACCAGTCCAAACAGGCGGCTGTGGCCCGTGTGGTTCCTCAGAGCGAGCTGGGCCTCCCGCTCCGTCACGTTCAGGCTGATATTGACGACTTGTAGCACTAGGAGGTGGAGCAACCCCCCGGTGACTATACTGCTGTACCAGGCACAGGTGAAGCAAAGAGCTGTGCTGCAAACAAAGTACATCATTAGAATAGTTGACATATATTTACAAATAGGGTGCTCCAAATGACAATTCTGTTTCTATTCCTATTAGGAATTCTATTCCATTCAATCTTTGGCCGATATAACATTAAAATAAAAGCTATTACAAATCCTCACTTGCATTCAATATGCAAACCATTGTTTTCTAGCAGATGTTGTGGTAACAAATAGTATTTTAAATTTATTGAATTCACATGAAGACAAAAAAACACTATACACTTTTGTTTGTGTCCTTCTTGTACTGGACCTGAGCTGATTCACCGTTTGTTTGTTTTTTTACTTTTACAATATGTATATGTAAAATATGGCTTTCCTCATGCATGTTCCCTGAATAGTACTAAATACTTAAAATAATCAGCATGTGACTAACAAAGATGAACAAAGTTTCTTTAATTAAAAAGCATTTAGGAAATAAATCACATTTTCAATCTGTACATCAATAATGCTTACTTGAAAACTTTGCATGTATGTGTAATTGAATGTGTAATTTGTAGTATTTTTAGTGAATATAACTAAGAAAATTCTATATAATTTTTTGCTTTATACCCTTTTTTGTATAAGTAATATGTGAGTGTATATGCGGCGTGTGGTGTACCTATACTGACTGTAGACCCCGGGGCAGTAGAAGAGAGCAGTGAGCAGGTGCTGCCTGGGACACAGGCTGCCCAGCACCATGCTGATACCGTACAGGGAGGTCAACGAAAACACCCACAGGGTCAACAGGAAGCTGCGGTGGTTGGCCTGTCCCACACAGCTGTTTATCCTGCGGAGCCTCGCCGGACACAACACAAGGTCTTATCCATCTCAATACGATAAAAGAATCATCCACATAAACACTATATGATGAGCTCAATATGATATGCTCTCTCTGCTGTGCACTGTATACTGGTCTCTACGAAATTATGCAATGACTATGGGATTCATGTGTACATCGGCAACTTAACTGTATTGTATTTTTTAAATGGAATGGAATCTTAAATGGAAACCACTGCACCTCAACTTGTTAAAAGTTAAACATTGGAACGTCCTGAAGTCTGTAGTCTGTTTTTGGTTGACTGGAAACGGTTCCAATTCATACTGCAGCCCAGTTTACAAGGCAGACCAATCCTATAGCTTCATGCTCTGTCCAATGATGTGGCTGTGTTTTAGGCAGACATACAGTACACCAATGGATTTAGTTGAATTTAGACTTTTTAAGATAAAATGGGGCAAATTGAGCGACCACAAATAAACCTTAATGCTCGTATGGGTGTAGGGGCCATGTATAAAAACCCAATACAAATACCTCTGATAAGGTCAGTAAGATATCTTCTATTTGATATGATGGATTCATGGTGGCTGCAACAACAACAACGTGGAAAAACAAAACAATACTTCAGCAGTGATCCGAAATGAAATGGCTAAATTGATCAGCAAAGATGTTAACAAATAACTATCAAAGTAAGTAAGTGTCCTATTGTGATTGTATAGATGTTAAATTATTTCAAGGTATTTGGGGGCTGACAGGGGGTGTTTGGATTGGATACGATAGGATAGGTTCACTATTTTTCAACCCAGGCCTTATTAAAATGGTATTTCCCATAATTTATAACTGGTCACAGTGCAACCTCACTGAATGCTGTACTATTGAAAACTTACCACTCTGCTGCAGCTTCTCACTGTGCTTACATGCCATCCAATGGGACAAAAGTTTAAGCCTTAAAAAAACTAAAATCTTCTTACTAAAATACACATTACGATACACATTTTTGTGTATTGTAATGAATTGTACTGTATACACATTTTTTCACCCGTGTCATTGAAATGTGACAGAGAACAGAAAGCAGTAACTATATCTTCTGTCAGATCTATTTATAACATGTAGAATGTTGTCAATTATCAATGCACAATCAAAAGCATGACTGAATGCCACTAAAATGACATGTAAGCTTCAGAGCAAGTGGCTACAGTCAGTGACTCTGACCCACCAGATACAGTGGTGGTCCAGACGCCGGACACAGGATCCACAGATTCGGCAATGTCCCGCACGTGGAGGACGCATCACTTTGCACACTGGACACCTGCTGCCTTTGACAGCCAAGGCCTCTAACCGGGCCCTGTCATCCATTCTCGCCGCATTGCCTTCCCCGATTTGAAGACGGAAAGCCTTCTCACGCTCTTTGGAGTGACCGGTCAAAGAGCCGCGAGGCGCCGGAGGACTCCTCACGAAACCCGGCCCTCTCTTGGTGTGAACCAGAGAGACGATAGTGAGTACTGCCCCGGCGGTCACAGTGAGGGCCTGCAGCTGACTGACGTCCCCACGAGGTAGGATCTCCGTGATGAAGAGGTAGTACATGTAGGCCAGGGAGTAGAGGGCCAGCGTGAGGAAGAAGAGGGTGCGCTTCTTCTTGCGATGTGTGGCGTAGTAGTACCACAGCATCACGCCGGGAAGAGCCGTGAGAATGACCACGCTCAGCAGGAAGTGCAGCGCGGCGACTCGGAGCAGGAGCGGCAGCAGAACCAGAGCGGGAATCATGGAGAACTCCAGCTTGTCGATCATGCCGAGCACCTGCGAACCATGGGCGTTTCCTTGCGGCTTCCCTCTTAGCCACCTAGCGAAGACAAAGATATATATAAAGACAGAGATTTTTCTGCACTTACTTAAATATATTGGGATCATGTCTAGGACCCAAACTTGGAAAAATAATGCTTTGAGGGATCAGAGGGCTGAGGGAACATGGGAATGAGCCCAATATAATTAGTTTAGCAGACTTTGGACTTTTACTCCACTACGTATCAAAGCAAAAAAAGTGATGCATAGCTTGTGGAGCTAGTTCTGTCAGACAACTTGACAACACCACATGCTTCCACACCTTTATGGGCCGGCCTACTTAAGCAGCAAGTCCCTCCTGCCCAACCTGCTTCAGGGTCTATCAAACTGCTGATTTAGGATTGCTCATCAATGATTCATCAGGCCCATATCCTTGTAAATTATGATGATGCTATGCTACTGATGAGCACTCATCTGCAGAAAAAAGGTGCAGCAGCACTTAATGAAGTATTATATTCTCTGCTACATCAGGGCTTCAAGTTCTTTAAGTTCAATACTTTAAGTACCGCTGTCGCAAAGACAAGTGGACTTTACGATTTCCTCAGAGCGTAGCTCCGTGAAGAAATGAACACCACTTTGAAAATAAGAGAGAAGAAAGAAGCATGTTCACTGAACAGGTAAATTGAAATTGTTACAATTTTAGTTGTGCAATGATAGACATATATACATAGACGCCGCATTGACTGCTTCTGCCCATTGCTGCGATATGTCAATGTCGCCGCCATATTGGAACGGGCAAGACTGGCCTGTAAACAAATACAATACAGTACAGTAATGGTTGCGCATTGGTTGACGCACTTCCTGTGATGCACTGCCGTACTCGATCATTTTCCCAGGAATTCGTACCCAGTGTCAGTCCCAATTGCATAGTGATATCAACGCTTACAGGGAACCAATCTAAACGCTGATGGTGTCATTATTATATCGCCATTACACTGTGCAATCAACATTAACTTCATAATGATAAGGAAAGGCAAAAAAGTTGTCTATTGTCTATTGTTGTCTAAGTTGTCTTGAAGTGAAAGGTCTGAGTACTTCTTCCACGTCTCACCTGCGACAGGACTCATCGAAGTCCTCACAGTCGCAGCAGCGTCCATGTTGGTAGATATCACACTCGCAGCAGCACATCGGGTCCTCGGGTTCAGGAGGCTTTAACTTCTCCCACTTCATGACGGCACGCTAAAGATACATTCAGAGGTTTATTGTAAAACGGTTGTCAAAACTATTTAAAAATACAATACAGTTAACTTACAGATTTTGGCCTTCGTTGGCCAATTACAGTACCTTGCTATCCTACACCTCCAGGATTAGAAGTAGTCTAAGCAATGAAACAGGTAAAACCAATAATAGAAAGTTGAGCAATAAAACAAATACCATTAAGCAATCAATAACAATCCCCCTGAACAAAAATGTTTTATTGACATGTTTTCCCTGCACTTGTGTTATGCATTAGTGATTTAACATGCACTCACTGCAAACCACATGGGCCTCAGCATACCAGCGCACGCTCACAGGCGGCCTTTGGCATCTAAGCAGACATGTTCTGGGTGCGCGGTTACAATACCATCACACCACCTGGTCGTCTTCACACTGAGCCCTGGTCTCCGGGCGCTTTTAAACGCGCACTTGTGTTACCGGCTTTCAAAATCTCACCCTGCGCCCTCTCTTTGCGCCACTGAGTCTAAAAGCTTGGTCGTGTGTCGTAGGACTTAGATGGAAAAATCTGCATTGGAAGCTGTGAGGGCAGCATCTGAACCATCATGCAACCAGGTCACCTTCACGTTCAGCCCTGGTCTCTGGGCACTTTTAAACGGCTTTTTAAATGGCTTCGAACACTCAAGTCCTCATCCAACGACTTATCTCTTTGCGGATATGGATGGAAAAATCAGGACTTGAATTTGCGACGGCAGCACTGGAAGGTAGTGTCTGAACCATCACCACTTTTAAACACACCTTTGGGGTGCTGCCTTTCAAAAGCTCTCTCAGCATCCAACCCCCAAGTCCTCCTCCAGCGACATATCTCTGAGTCACGGAGACTTACCAACGGATGTTGTCTCTTCCAGTTTTCTAATTTACGAAACAATGGCGGTGACTTGGAGGGCAAAATGTGGACTTGAACCTGTGACGGCAGCACCTCAACCCATCACACCAGAGAGTCTTGCTGGGCTCCAGCTTCTCTGAGATGGGGCATATTTCCCTGCCCCTAAAAGGCTCTGTGCACACCACTATTATATGTCAGGGTTATTATATGTCAGACAGATTTTTATTTTGTGAATGACTGAAGATGTTTGCCCATTACCTGTCTATATCATAGTATAGTCACAATTTACATATGATGGAATTGACAGAAAGTCCTTAATTCTATTTGGAATTATATATTTATGAGGTAACAGAAACATAGTGTTCCAATGTTTTCAATTAAAATAAATCCATTGGTATTTACATGTAGGAGTACTAACAGGATCAATACAATTTCTAATAAAAGAGTTGGAACACTTTCTGTCCAGTACAGAGATACTATCAGCAGCTCTCGGTTCGGGTGTCATGGCCTGTGTTTGGGACTCAGCGCTCTCGGCTCTTTTCCTTCCTGATTGGAATCTCAGTTCAGCCTGTGAGTCGCTGCAGTTAGAGTCACAAACAAAACGAGCAAATGCCTCTTTCGGTGGAGTGACTCCCGACTCCTGTGTCATTTAATATAGTATTTTAAATAGTATTTAATATATTCATAATCTTGTCCGTTGTCTTCTTCTAACTGAGTGAACAGCGTTTGAATGGCTCAGTTACTGTAGAATTCTCATTTAGCTTTGCTCACTGAAAAGAGCTCTCTCTAAATAGTTTGTTTACTAGCCATGCTTGCATTAAGTGAGGTGGAGAAGGGCCTCACATTGGTCCTGCCTGGGGCCTCCAAATCACTAAGGCCGCTCCTGTTTATAGTGGATTGGCACTACAGTAGCCTATTCATGAGTATAATGCTGAAATACCTGTCCAAAATGGACAATAAAGTTTTCAATTGTCGTTTCATTTTGGACAAAGGAAAAGGGTAATAATATAACTGATTAAGAAACATAAAATAGAATTGCATCAAACCAAACTGATTTTAATTGATTACAAATAGAAATCAAATAGAAAACATAAAGATGACAAACTTAACATGACATGACATTAAGTCATTTAGCAGATGATGTTGAGCAAAGCAACCTACATGTATTAAAAAAATCAAATTGCTAAAACAAGTTAATCCAATGTCATTTAATCAACTGTAGCTTTTTGGAATTTTCAATGGCCCATTTAAACACATTCTATGAATGTCTATTAGCTATTTGATCTGATCTCGCTAGATATCATTTTTTTTAATTGACACGATTGAAAGTTTCCCAGCTCTGTTAATTCCCAGAATGTTAATTTCCTTTGTTGAAATAAGGCCACGGTGTCCAAAGGGAAAACTATCTGGGCCAACAAACCCATGCAGGTCCTTCTTATGCTGGTGAAAAACACATTCATTTTATATATATATATTATATATATATATATATACACATACATACACACACACACACACACACACACACACACACATACATACATACATAAAAGTGATTTGTCAGTGATTGTACTTTATCTATTTTTTCTCTCATACAGAACATTTAGCAGAACAAATAGCTATAAACTCCACAATGTACATTCAAATTCTTCTTAAATAAAGAAATTGACATGCAGATTAGACATGTTTTTCATCAACTAATGATTAGTAATAGAGTTGCATATTGCATATTAGAAAAAAGCACAATTACTAGGATAGAGCTTCTGCAGATCATTACCAATAAGGTCACAATGTCAGATTAAACACACATGTCCTCGCTTTAACTTACCTTTTAATTGCTGAATAGAAATCCAAGATCAGATCTTTTCTTTCCCGTCAAAAGTGAACTGGAGGAGAGTCCTTGCTCCTTGGGTGTGAGAAAGTAGTCACCAGAACCTTAACCTCGTCCAGTCACACATAACTCGGTTCTGATTTATCACTTATATCATTTACCATAGTTGTACCACGGGACACGGTTGGTAAATATAGGTGCCAAAGTTGTGACTGCAGGTTCTCAAATCCCTCTTTGCAGCGGCGAGGAAGAGCGTCGGTTGTTCAAAGGTCCGACAGCAGCCCCGATAATCCACTCTGAGATGAATGGCGATCCACGTGGGAACCATGACACCATGACAGTGGAGTGAGATGATCCACAGAGCAGCCCCACCCTCCGGCATCACGTTTCCTCCTACGAGCAACCTGACCCCCCCTGCTCACACATGGAAGACTCTGGAAGAGTGTGCGTGATTGAAGGCAGGACCCATGGCTCCAGTATGGCTCCTGATAGGCGTAGACTATAGATTTAAAAAAAACTAACTTGTTCCGTGGGGGTTGGTTGAACATACATGGGATTTCAGGCCTGTTATTAGAAATGATCTTTAGTTTTATGGGTGTATTGTTGTACTACTAGATCTAGATCTGTAGTACTACAGAACAGTTACGTCCTGTTAACTGTGCCAATGCATCTATACCTCCACTTTGATCTTTTGCAGCCTTTCTCAAGTGATAGATGCCTGTAACTTCATTGTTTAATCTACTATAATCAGACAACCATACAAACTGTGATAACAACATAATGACAATTACTGACTGAAGTGTGTGTGTCAGTGTGTGATATAAAAAAAAAAAGATTGTGTGGGTATATGCTTCTGCTGGACAAATTGCAACTCCAACAAACCATGGGTTAGTGGGATGGGGCGGACAGAGATAGTCTTTGGACATTAGAGCTCCTAATGTCTGGACTGGACGCAGCAAATCGATGCAGAGGAAGATGCTTCGTCTTCCATTAGTCTTGATGGAACCTGGAACCTCAGATACAGACTCTAAACTATGTTGACGGGATTAATGCAGTCAGTTAGGCATTAGTGATATCATAATATACTGTGGTTCTGCTGTGCTGGTAAAAAGACTTAATTAGGATGAATAAAATGCACTCAATATAAAGTCAACGGAAATTCAAAGCTTTTGATAATGTCCCTGCGGCCATGGTTCTTCTTAATTTTTGCAACAGATCTCTTTCAAGAGAACAATTTTCAGAGCCACCGATTAGCAGTTTGACCTGACATACAACATATAGTGAAAATAAAAAGTTTGGCATTCTTTGGTTAGGTGACAAGAAAATTTGTTAATTGGGTGTAATTTCTATAATGGCATATCATTTGACAAACACTATATAGATTTTATTAATTTTTTTTTAGATTTGTGCCTTTACCATAGCTTTTCAAGTAGTTTTAGATTATAGATCAAACTATAGGTCTAAGGACCTCAGTTTGAGAAACACTGTTTGAGGTGAATACATTTCTGGAAATAAGACAAAAGATTATACTACCTACTGTAACTTTAACCGTTCACCAAACAGATGAGGCCTGTTGCATTAATGCAAACTACAATTATTCACACATTTGCTGACAAGCTAATTTCCAGTTCTGCATTTCTAAAGCCAGTCTAAACAGGATCAAACCTGTCTACAAATACATTATAAATGACATAGGTATCTTTACCTACTGTATGTCATTATAAATGCTTGCTTGTTATTAGCTGCGACATAAATCAAAACTAATTCATAAACTCCTCAAATAAGGATGTGAAACTTTGAAGAAATCTCCAATAAAAGGAAAAAGATTTTTTCGATTTCCACAGCAATGTAATTACATTTCAACGTATAACTGGATACGATAACACAGCATCAATAGAACTGTTTGGCATCAGTTATAATAGACCTTTAACATAGTCTCGTCCATTCACATTCTGACAAATATAGAAATCATCGATATAACAATCACACCTATGAGGTAGGAGGAGTCCGTCAACCTCAATTCACTCAGATACACATTTAGCATCGCGCATGATCCCCCTTTTTAACGAACACCTGGAAGATAAGTGTCCCTCTCGTACAGAAAAGGCATCCATAATGCACCTGGTGGTTGAGTGCAAAAGCGTGGCACCGGGAGGGGGACACACACATTGTAACTGCAACAGAGGGTGAACAGGTGAGATAAGTGCTGTAAGTAAGTTTAACTTTAAGGGCCTAAAGGATTCCACGGCCACCTTGTAGAGACACGATCAGAGATTCAAATTAAATAAAGCCAAAGTCAATATTTCAGGAATGTTCGAGGAGCGCTAGGTTGGTACCGTACAGCACCGGAGTTGGGAGGAAAGTCGCGGTTCAGTCTTCCAGCGAACGGAAGGCGTTCTGCATGTCTTCCAGCAGTTGGGCGTAGTCAGCTTTGATCTTGGCCTCGCCCTCCTTAACCGGGTCCTGAATCAATTCACGAAGAAGGGATATTATAGCCAGAAGGAGAGGAAAGCTCGCAGATTCTGTCTTATATTGACACATTATAAGATGATAGGCTTTCTTTTGATACCTTGAACTTCATGGAGCTGATCTTGTACAGGACCTCCCCCATGTGCTCCCTGATCATGGCCCAGGTGATCTTGTTGTCGCTCTGAGCCGTGGTCTCCACCGCGTGTCGGGCCAAGTCGTAGAAGGCGATCGTGTTGGAGAGGATTCCGACAGTTTTGTAGAAGGGGCAAAACCTGCACGGAGGGGCGAAGGAAAAAAAGCTTTAGTGCTTGTTTGCTGCACCAGAAATTGATGTATCACAACAGAATTTAAAAGTGTTGGCAATCGGGACCATCATCTTCGGCGACACGATTACACAATTGCGCTATGTGTATGTTCTCTCAATACTCAATCTAGTTATAAAAATCATTCAGGTTGACTCCAAATTATCAGATTTAGATCATTTAGATTAAATAATACTCAAGTTTTCCTTTAAGATATACTGTATAAACTGGGGATAGACAGAAAATAGTCTACCCAAGTCCTATTGACTAATTAAAATGGAGCATACAATTTATGCTCAATTTATGTCTTATTTGGGGTGTTATTGGATTAGTATTTGGAAAATATGTCATGCATTTGAAGTGAAGTGTTTAGTTTACCTGTCATATGGAGTATAACCGTTCTGCTGCAGGAAGTCATCCTTGATGAGTTTAGCAACTTCTAACGTGATCTTGTCAGTCTCAGCAAGTGATGCCTAGGTGTAAAACAGGATAAATAATATTAGTCAGGTTGATGCTGAATTCACTAAACTTCACCTGCCTTGTGGAGTAATTTATTGATTGCCCGAGCCAAACAAAAGACTCATTCCAGGATTATTTTCTTGAAAGGCGCACCCTGTAAGATTCTTTGATGTTGCTGAATGAATTATTTTATGTATGGTCTATCTGTTTACACGTTGAGTAAACAACCATAAACTGCATTTCAGTGCTTCATGAAAGTGAAGAGAAACTGTATATATGTAATTAATTATTTGATCTAAGGCAGTGATACTCAACCCGCAGCTCTTTAATGACTAGTTGCGGCTCTTTAAAGTCTTATATTATTAATTAATTAGTCTTTTTTTATTGAACTTTACAGTCCATTTATGCTATTTAAAAACATGGACAAACTCCGGATGTTAAATGTGCGACTAAATGACCGACTGTCTGTGTTCTCCGTGTCAACAGTAAAATGGAAAATCATATTTATTTTTGTAGTGGCCTATTCAAAACGTTCAAAATAAAATAAAAAATTAACGGTACTGTTTTCTAAATGGGAGAGGGAGCAGATGTGCGACTGGTCGTGGCGGTGACCGCACCTGCAACAATCCTGCAGCGGTGCCACGGTGTGCGCAACAGTGTGCTACAGGATTTTCGCTTTCTCACTTTGCTCTGAATCTTATGCGAAGTTGCCATTTTCAAGCAGCAGTCACACAAAACACCGCAAAGCAATGAAAATGATGAAAGATCCCATGAATCGCAATGAAAGAGTTGGGATCTTTCACCGGCTGATCTCATCTCGCCCTGTTTCCTGGTAGTGATCAATGGTCTGTTAACTGAGTGATCAATGGCTGATCACCTGGTTTCCACTGGCAATAGAAGCCCTTTTAAAATTATTAATTATTCATATTTAATTTTATTATTATACAAGTAATAACCTGGAGCTGCAACTTAATCACCGGACCATTCGCGCCACCATGTCCAAATCCTCCATCTGCTCACTAACATTTTACGTTTGCATAGGATTCAATGGCCTTTTGTTTTCAATCTACTGCTACCTTGCCTCTCATTTATAGTGCTCACTGAATTCAGACGCAGATGCTTATCAGGTTGAAATCCCTATCAGTTAAAACTTCAATTTGAAGCATCACCTTGCCAACGAGCTGCACGATCTCCGCCAGGTCCTCCTCTTCCTGAAGAATCTCCTTGGCTTTGGTGCGCAGGGGCACAAACTCTGGGAAGCACTTCTCGTAGTATTCATCCAGCGCACGCGTGTACTTGCTATAGCTGATCAGCCAGTTGACGGAGGGAAAGTGCTTCCTCTGAGCCAGCTTCTTGTCCAAACCCCAGAACACCTAAAAAGACACAATGAAACTCTTATTGATGAAAAACGAAGCGGCAACAAGATGTGAGACAGAAGCCCCTATTACACAGAGATCCTGCAATAATGGCGCAAAGATGGCCTGTCTACATTGCGGCTTTGCCTTTTTACACTGAACCAAACAAAGTTTGGGGGCATGTTGGGGCATGATCACACCCCGGGGGCGTGATCATGGCGCGTGACGTACACAACAGTGTCGGCCAGAAAGACAGGTTGAAAATGATCACAATGACTTAATAAACAAATTATATAATTTAATAGACCCAGCAGCCTCGGGTGAGGATGGTGCCGATAGCGGAGCTGTGGACTGTTGCCTAAGCGCGGAGACGCGCGTACAGGGAGAGACCGGGTGGAGAAGGTTCCTTCCTTCTATGAAGGCTATTTAATTATATAATTTATTATTAGGACAGGTTGAAAATGATCACACTGATTTAATAACATTGCGTTAGGGT
>OMKR01001793.1:3205-16022 GCA_900302355.1 Cyttopsis rosea
AGATAGATAGATAAACATAAATAGATAGATAGATAGATAGATAGATAGATAGGCAGATAGATAGATAGATAGATAGATAGATAGATAGATAGATAGATAGATAGATAGATAGATAGATAGATAGATAGATAGATAGATAGATAGATAGATAGATAGATAGATAGATAGATAGATAGATAGATAGATAGATAGATAGATAGATAGATAGATAGATAGATAGATAGATAGATAGATAGATAGATAGATAGATAGATAGATAGAGAAGGAGAGAGAGGGGAAGGAGAGAAAGAGAGAGAGCGAGAGTGTTGGAGTACCATGACTGTGGACGCTTGTCAGACAGATGCCTGGTGGGGTTTTGTGCTATATCAGTGGTATCCACACAAAGCTGCTGCTGCTGCTGCTGTTTGCACTACAGGCAGAACTTTCCATCAAATATTTAGCAGCGAACATGAGGGGAAACACTCCTCACTACTGCTGGATTTCAGCAGGAAAGTAGGTTGGCTCCAAGCTCCATCACATGCGTGACAGCACTAGGTATGTCCCACTAACATGCATACATACAGATCCGGGGAACGGTGACATACAGAGCCATGCCGCCAGACACAGTGGCGGTGGAGACGTGGTAGACGGATCTTCTTTTGGAACGTGTTCGGTGTGAACGAACGCGCTTCTTTGTGTTAACGTGTTTGTATGTTTTGAGAGCGTCTGTCGATTTGCTTGTTTTTGTATATAATTGGTCATGCATGTTGAATAGTGGGGGTCTGACTGCATAGTACTGTGTGTGTGTGTGTGTGTGTGTGTTGGTGCATGGGGACAAGTGTGTGGGGAAGTCAACACAACACTATTTCCCATATGAATAGAAGGGGGTTTGAACAGCACAAAGGGGGTAATTGTTCCTGTGTGGACACCACACACAGTCCACTGAGGCTGCTCCACTCAGCTGGGCAGGTCAGAGGAAACACCACTAATCCATCATCTTCACGCCGCTTTACCCTGACAATGAGGGACCCGATGCCGTCATTCATAAAGGAAGAGATTGATTGTGGAAAGCACAGAGGATAAGGCAGGAGGCACGGCCACGGTATTGGGGTGGCAACAGTTGAATCGGGCCAAAGCAATTGTTCAAACTTTACCCTTGAAGACATTCGTCCAAGCCGGCGCTGCAACTAAGAATCTCACAAAAGACTCTACAAGACAGGAATTCGGGGAGCGGGTCATGGAGGCTGCACGTGTAATGTAATGCAACATTTGATGCACTGCAATAATAGATGGATCTGTTGTATTAGTCAATGAATTATTAAAATGACTGTGAAAATAAAATAAAACTCACACTGTGACTATTGCTTTCATTAGATTGAGAGCTACAACAAACATTGGCATGAGTTGCCTTTGTTCAGGGAAAATACAAATGCATTATCTATTGGAGTCCAATTAAAAACGGATTTAATTGATATAATTGACCACAGATATAATTGACCTGATAACACAGAGGCCTGTAGTAGATGATGATGATGATCATAATAATAATAATAATAATAATAATAATAATAATAATAATAATAAGCCTGCTCACCGTTACACCACTGGAAGGGGTGCATCAATGCTCTGGAGGGGGTCTCTCTGGTGGTCTCCAACTCCTGTTTACCAACAAGCTGCCGGCGGAGCGACGGATGATGAGGATTCCTCCACCTCTGTGCACAACAAACACCGTTTGCTGCAAAGTGTGAAGGTGGAGGAGACAATAGCGCGACAACCTAAGAGCGCTCCCACAATAAATAAATAAAAATCTATGCCGAGCAGAATAAATCTAAAACGGGGAGAATAAATATGTTCTATGTTACATGACTTGCTCGGCGGTTCATCTCGACGTGCGGGCTATGAATTCCCAGAGGATGATCAATGAAGATAGATTTTTTTCCCCCCGCTACGCGCCGTATCGACCGTGTTATTATTGAAGCATCTGGAAGGAAACTAC
Source organism: Cyttopsis rosea (assembly GCA_900302355.1). Taxonomy (NCBI): domain Eukaryota; kingdom Metazoa; phylum Chordata; class Actinopteri; order Zeiformes; family Parazenidae; genus Cyttopsis; species Cyttopsis rosea. Next base: position 5,181 of record OMKR01001793.1, read on the forward strand.
AAAGCTGGAGTTCGTCTCCCCTGGCCCCGCCCCTCTCTGGTAATTGACAGCCGAGCGGACCAATCACCCGCCTCCCTCTGTGTCGACTCGGCGTATGACGGCTAGAGCGGATCGACTGCGTGCCCTGCGTTTTTTTTTGTTCCCGGTGATCGTCTTCTTTATTCTTTATTATCTATTTCAAGTACTACAATAATATAATATAATATTAAAAATTATGGGATTATAGGAATAAAACAAAGACTAACCGTGTAGGTCTGACATGTTTACAGTATGTCTGTAATAATAATAATAATAATAATAATAATAATAATAATAATAACAACAACATCAACAATAATAATATTTATTTGTATAGCACCTATCATGCACAACATGCAACTCAATGTGTTTTACAGGCGATACAAATACAAATAGTAATAATAATAAAATCATCATCCACATCATCATAAAACCAAACAAACAAGCAAAATGAAAAATACTCATTATTAGACTCAATTTCTATTCTATCTGCTCTATTTTGCCCATTTTCCACTAAGAAATTCTGTAAAGCACATTGGTACAAAATGGTTATTTATATGGTGTTTTAAACACCATATCAACTTGGATCGACTCTCCTTTAATACCGTTTGTTTAAATCTTAAAATGTCATAAAAAAAATTCCCATGGTCTCGAAGCAGAAATCATTATAACTTGATATAATGTAATAAACATGCCCAGTCCACACACATGGTTTTCATCAACCTCTGTTTACAGAGCTGTGATTAAAACCATCAGATGCACTGTGACGCTGAGGTGTGATTACAGATGTATGCGCTAAAACAAATCAGAAATGTTTTAGACGTCAAAAGAAATAAATCTCCTCGTATCCTGTGAAGTTTCCAGCGAACATGGGTGAGTAGTTGTAAATCAGTGCAGAGGCCTCTTCCGCTGGGTTGTCAAAACAATGCAAACTTCTTCTACCTAAACAAAAAAATTGACTTTATTATGATACTGTAGACTAGACTAAACTACATTAGACTAGACTAAAATACAATAACGTAGAGCTGTGTAATTTCTCTTTAGGACCACAATGGTCAGTGTAACACACCAACACAAAGTGGAAAATTAGGCAACTTTCACTTCACAAACATTGATTTTTAAAAACATTGATTGATGTGGCTCGGCAGTACCCTATGCTTACCTTCATTAACAAAAAACTCGGCCAAGAGTGAGGACAATTGCACAGCGTTTGGGGAGTGAGGGAAGTGATACTTGCTATTCCACTGAAAACGATTAACCTCCGGATGCCACTGGACTCCATAGAATGGATATCTTTTACCTGGCGGACATGAATACACAAAACTATGTGACGCTGTGCTCTGTCAACATATTGAAGTTTGAAGAGCAATATAATGACAAAAACATAAACTCTTAATAACCTTCAATAGTTGAGACAAATTGGACTCCATTTTGAGCGATGTTTGTAGACAGGATGGTGAAGAAATTTTGCAACTTCTTGTTTTCCATGAAAGTCTGAAGGAATGACCAACGTTTCAGTCACATGTACTTTCCATAGAAACTAATTACATAATATGTCAATACGATCATCATATGCACACTTGTTAGGTGTTTTATGTGTTATGTAGAACTTAAATGCAGCTTCAACTCTGCATCAATTACAATAAGAGACAAACATATACATATATATGGCAAACATATATGACATTATAAGAACAAGCCGAAAGCCACAACTGAAATAATAGTAGAGGCAGCGTAACAAGTACAGACAACAGAATAAAGTTACCGTTACTGTGACTCCATAGTGGTGGAAATTCCCACTGAGAGGCTCTCTGGGCAGAGCGCTCATAAGGTCGCTGGGGAAATCCTTAAACATTCGACTGGAATGGGCCGCTGGAAGAAGATAGATGTGGACAGCATAAAAGTATATAAAAAATAACAATAATAATAACTTCATTCATAGAGCGCTTTTCAAATCAAAAGTTACAAAGTGCTTCATGCAGAACATCAAATAAAAGAAAAAAGAATAAGTACGCAGACTAAATATGCAGATAAAATAAATAAACAAGCATATACTAGGTAAAACAGTAAATTGCAACATTAAATTACAGAATATATAATATAGAAATAATACAATTTAAATAAATAATAGAAAATAAAAATAAATAAATAAATAAATAAATAAAATATAAAAATATATATTGTAATTACTATATGACAAAAATGAGAGTGTGCCTTCTGGTAAAAAAAAAATAATTATGTCTTAAGAAGAGATTTAAAAGATGCAGTCGACTCAGATCTAGAGCGCAGGGGCCCTGATACCTCTTTCAGTCTTAAGCCCGGACACCGGAACAGATAACAGGCCCCTGCAGACCCCTGCCCGACTATGTGGAGGCTCTTTCAGGGTTAAGAGGTCTAGTAGCTAGGATCCAGGTCATGAAGAGTCTTAAAAGTAATCAGTAAAAAGGCTGTCAAAGCTGTCACTAGCTGCTCCCCTATTAATATGAAACTTACATCTACTGACACCAACTGGTAGGATTTATAAAACATGCCTAAATGATGAATTTGTCCGAATTAGGAAAAATCTGAAGAAATGTGTACGGATACAAGACATGACATGCCTGTGGTCAGGTTAAGAGGAAGGGCAATGTTGGTGGCTATGGTGTTGGTCAGCAGGTTTTCATTGGACACCAGCACAGTCAGTAGTTGCATTCCCATGCAAGTTCCCCAGATGGGGAAGTAGTCCCCAACGCCATTGGCCTGAAATGCAAGTCACACAAAAAGACACCAGTCCAAGGTCTCTGTAGAGTCCTCTGAGGGAGTTGACAACACACTTGATCGTTGCAAAACACAGTTGAATCATTGCATTCGAACGAGAATTTGGAAAATTATATACAAGATAAATTGAGAGGTAAATTACGAAAAAAAAATACACATTAGGAATAATATAGATAGAAGTTCACTCTGATAGAAAAATATTTAAATTATTTTTTTTGCACTAACCATCATAGCAAGTCTGTAGAAAATCCTTGCCACCCTGGCAAACTCTGATGTCTTCAGATCTACCGATCCCCCAATGAGAAGCAGACTTGAAGCACATGACAGAATAGTGTCAGCTTCATCGTCCTAATCTCTTGAATCTTGAATAATGACTGTGATCTAGTATTATTTATGGTAAAACCCTTGTAAGTTAAAGTTAAAACAAAAGTAGCTGATAATGTTTTACACATGTGCAGCCACATATCCTACCCATTAATCGATTTGAAGATCTTCTCATAGTCGGTCGTGGTAAGAGTCAAGCTATGGGAAAGGAAAAGTGGGCAGTGATTGAAGGTTTGAAGCCCTAAATATATCCGCACTAATATCAGTCCACAGTGTAACCTGCGACTATAACGAACATTTATTAACGCAAACATACCGGATTGGCACAACTCTGCTTCCTCCGGACTCAATATATTTCACATAGGAGGCAGGTATGTAGGTCTTCCCGAACGGCTTCATGACATCATCAGCAACAATCTGGGTCAAAATACCTGCGGGATACAAAGTCTTATCAGGAGTGCAGCAAATGGCACTGAAGTGAATCCAATCAAAGTCCAACATTAAGTCAATAATGGTTGTTTGTTGTTATTCCAGGGATTCCCGATCAGAAATTGTACACACTAACTCTGTCTTAAACTGCACACGCTATTAACTTAAAGGGAGTTTTTTTTAAATGAAGGGTTCCTTCCATACTTATCCAGACCACAATCTACTGCAGGTAATACACTGACTATAGATAAGTACCTCATACGACCCCACTTCAAAAAATGTGAACTATTCCTTTAAACCTTGCTGACAAAAAGTGCAAATTAGTATGGTTTAATATATATAGTGAAAAAACATAATATCTATAAAATACTAAAATAATATATGATTACACTGATATATATACTGTATATACCTATATATATATATAAAATATATATATATATATTTTAATGTGTATGTGTGTGTGTGTATATATATATAGTTTATTTATATATATATAAACAAAGTAAAACAAAATACACATATTTTTATACAGTATATATAATATTATGTCCTAAATATTAATATGATGCGTCCATTTGTTATTTAAAAAAAATCATATAGTTGTCGTTGTCGTTGTTCCTGTAACTTCCTTAATTCAACATCTATTGTTTGACAGTGGATCTGCAGCAAACCTCCAGTGGAATGTCCCAAACTCACCTATAGTAGGTCTGTTGTTGGTGTCCGGGTGAGCTGTGCTTGGTGCTGCGTGGCTGCGGCCACTGACCAACAGTACACACAGCAGGTGCAGGTAGGATCCACCATTCAACCCCATCGCGCCTCTTCCAAAGCCAAAGCAAGCTTATCGTGGAGACATTCAGGACCATGCGTATCGAGTCTCCACAAATGGAAGGATGTCTGTCAGACTTGAAAAATACATGACGCAGAGCCAAAGGGAAGTTGAGAAAACCCGTTTGCGAGCCTGAACAGGAGGGGTGTGGTGGTGGCGACACATCTAGTTTTACTACTTATTTAGTGCAACTCAAACAATCACTTGACCCGAAATAAAAATGGACGGGAATAAGGGTCAAAATTAATCTAATTCCCTAATCTGTGCTCCGGGAGCACAGATTAGGGAATGTATGCTGTCAAGGGAGCCGCATTTGCTGACTATTAGTGCAAAGTTATTATTATCTTAGACAGACAGACAGACAGAGAGACAAACAGATAGACAGATGATAGATTTTTATTGTTTTGTTATTGTTATTTTTAGGCCATACCTGTTGTTCATCACTAGGTTTAGTGTATATTGCCATATCTTATTGTGTACAGTTAACTTTTTATTATATAGTCTCAAATTTTAAAAATTTTTTTTTTAATAACTTTTAATTTTTGTATTTTTTATTATATTTTTATTGTATTGCTTTATTGTTATTTTGTCTACTATTTTGATGTGAGCTGCTGAGACAATTGCAATTTCCCTTCGGGGATGAATGAAGCACAATTTCTATCTATCTATCTATCAATCATCTCTCTATCTCTCAAAAATTGCTATGTTGACAAGCGGTGTGCTCAGATTTCTTAAAAATGGTAAAGTCTTCATATTTAATGGACACATAAAGAAGGACATTAAAGAGAAGAATGTATTGGAATTGTTTGCAACGTTTGTTTGTTTTCAAGTGATTTTTCTAGTATTTTGAAAATAATTCTAACGTATGGCGTATGCTGGGCTTGAAGGAATCCAGCTTAATTATCCCTACCTACCTACCTACCAACCCATCTATCTACCTATACCATGTAAAAGAGAACAGAACCACATGCAGCTTATTTCAGTTCTTTATTTTTACAGTTTAACAGAGTTCTTCATCAAAATCACTCTCCTGCACAATCACTGTACCCACAATTTCATACTTTAGGGCTTTCCAGCTAAGAATGTTTCCAGGTACCATGGAGTTCAAATTGATATAAGATCGTATTTCACAAGGACGAAGTATGTAGTCCCAGAAGTGCAAATCTGTTATGTGTCCCTGAAATGCTTGTTGGGGATCAAATCCACCCCCATAGGTGTCTTGCTCTTGACCAAGTATTATACTAGGTGTACCTGTTGTTATAAGGAAATCAGATGTAATATATTTGTGGGCACTGCGCTTTCCATTCAAATGCAGGTGAGTCAGGCCTGTTTTTGAGTTCCAGGTCCAGCAAATGGAGTTCCATTCGTTTACTTTTTCTGGCAACATGAAGATGGATTCGTGTGGTCCAATGTGTGCTTTAAACGCACCGGCATATCTTCTGGTCAGAAGAATAGCATTGGAGTTAGCGTGGGTCGCCAGAGAAAACATCACTTGCTCACGGCTGACATCGGAGAGAAACCTCTGGCACATAGTCATGGCGTAAATCTTTTGAATACCACCATGAAGAATGACATGGGGAGTGCCTGCACCATTTATAAACGTAAATTGCTTCCCAGTGAGATCTGCAGAATGAAATCATATTAAAATGTAAATTAATGTGAATGAAACTGAGAATTTGGTTGCATTCTAACAAGATTCTTTTTTGTGCTGCATCTTTATTTCAGTGTTCCTAAAAGATATGGTAATAGTATAATCGCAATGACATCCATGGAGAATCAATCATTAAAATGTAAATAAACTTACAAAATGGATAGCATAAGTTAAGTCAGCAAATAAATGGACATCTCACCTTGAAATAAGGAATGACAAGAGATCCAGAGGAAACTCAGCAAAACTAGCTCTTTCATATTTGCAGTTTTGTTGACATGTGACAGAGGCTAAAATCAATTCAGCATTTAACCAAATAAAAGCAACGCTGGCCTTAAAGAAATCTGCTTAAAGGGAGTTGAGTTCTTATATAGAAGTCTTGGAAAGTAGTTAATGATTTATTTTGCTGGACTTTGTATCTGTATAATTATGTTACCCCATATTCCTTTCCGTCCTTTATTTGTACAGGTCTTACGGAGACAGAAAGAGAAAAAACAATTTTCGCTTATAGTTCATCTTCTTGTAAAATGTGAAGGCCGTGGAAAGGACATTTTAATAAGCTCTTAATTGATGACAATCATTAGACAAACATGTAAAGTGCACATTCATAAATGTATTAAGGCCTTGTTTTTCAGGTAACATCTTGCCAAGTAAAAATATTTTAAATGAAAGGACAAGTAAATACAAAGGAAACATTTTTAGATAATTTTTGAATTGTAGATTTGTTGTGCATGTAAAATATACATAAAATACTAGCATTTAAGTGATACTAAACATATTATATTATATTTTATTTTGTTTTGCAATTTACTAGGGCAAAACATTGAGATTATTCAAGAATTGGTCCAAAAAAAGCATAATGCCAAAGAGCTTATATTGACTGTAGTGAACATGTTATTAATAATTAAAAAAAGACCATGAACTTCAGAGAAGGTAAAAAACCATATATGGTCTCATATATTCCCAGCAGTCACGCTTCATCCCGAAAGATGAACCTTCATGACGTCTTTGTCAGCAGTTGTGTCCTTATAAAAGTCAACAAACTCAACTCAATCCATTTCACTCTTTCCCTGTAGATAAAACACAGGAGGGGGAGGAGGCAAACACATAATGAACTTACTACAAGCGTAGGCGGAACTTCCAGCATCAGAAAGTCAACTGCAGTATTTTGAATCTATGGATCTGGATTTTCTCATTAACACAACCCAGAGGTTCCGCTCATGAATTCAAAGAGCTGGATCAGGGAACAGTGGACCAAAAACATGGCAGGACTTCTACTTTCTGTATTGTGGGGAACGTTTCTCCTGGCCCTTAGACTAACTATTAAATAAAACCATTAAAGGAGCAACTACAACCAACTACTTTTTCAAAATGAAAAACAATACATGGGCTATATTGCAATCTAGGAAACCATGTGATGCCACAGGTTCCCCAACCCTGCATTAAAGAGAATCAATTCTATGTTTTTTATTCTATGGATCGGGCTGCACAAACAGCCATCCACCAAAGAAGGGATTGCTTGTTAACGAAGATCCTAAATAAATATGCCTCCTGCCACAATTACACTTACCTCTGAGCTTTTTCATTTCCTCAGTGATATCATCAAATACTGACGCCAGCAGCTCCTCCTTTGGCTTCAGTCCATCCAGCAATACTGGGATAAAAGGACGTGAATATCGATTATGGGAAGATGACATCGATGTTGTCATTTCACTTCTAACACTATAGATGTTTTCGGCGACATGACACTTTCAGTTTCCTAATCCCCCATGAATCCCCTTTTTCATTAAATAGGAGAATATAAACAAAAAAATTTAATTTATAATGATTATACAAAGTCACTTACCAATTCCTTCTGGCACCATGTCCTCCATTTCCTGGCGATTCATCAGGTACATCGGCCACACGTGTCCGTCGAAATATCCAGGGGGATCTGGCGGTGTGTACACCCTCGAACTGTCAGTCAAAGGAGGCCTCAGGACCAAGCATGAGGCGGTATAGACATTTTCTCCTTGTCTTTACTAAATATAGCCTAAGCATGAATGTACCAAGACAAATCATATTACATATAGATTTTATATCTATATTATATAATATATATTATATCATGTTTTGTTTAATTAAAAACAAACTCTAAAAATAATAGAAATTCTTTAATGTTAATAACATCTAGTATGTTTTTAATAGTAGTTAATAACTGTTTCGTTTGAGGGTTGTTGTTTTTTTACATTTTATGTTTTATATATTAATATTTTAGTATGTAATGTTTGATAACATTTTATGGATTGTCCTGGATAGTTAATGGATTCTCACCATCTTCTCTTCTTGCACTCATCATAAGGGATTTCCATGAAGTATCGTTTGTCCATCAATTCATTCAAAGGCCTGTCAATCAAAAAAGACAAATATAACTAAAAAAGTCCAATATGTGAATCCAATATACTGTATATGAAACATTTATTAAGAAACAGCAAAATATACAGATATAAATATAAGGGCGCCCTTTGGCTCATTCATAAAGATTCATAATATGAAGGAAAACCAACAAAGAACAGACATGAGAACTGAATAGAATAAAATACTGTGTAGATTGCAATTGAATTGCATTGCATGATCTAGTCTATGATGTTTAACAGTCAAAGTCTCAAGTTACCTAATATCATTTTTTTAAAGTATGGTTATTTATATTATATTATAATACGATATATGATATATTAGTAGGAGTAGTATTACTATAATTACTGATATTATCACAACTTTTGGCTGTCTATTCCTTAATGTCATTTTTTTTACATAGTGATTTCCATTATAATACTCATCCTAATACTCTGTTTAAATTACCTGTAATTAAATATCAGGAAGCCCTCAACTATCAGCACAAACACCTTCTCTTCGTCTGATTTTGCCATGTGCGCTGCTGTCAAACCTCGCGATGAAAGGAGCGACTCTGGGTCTCGGCTCCAGGACGCGACCTCAGCCATCATCTCATCCATGTGCAGCGCACTCAGCACTAAAAGGAATCATGTGATGGTCAAAAAGATGATCAGGAGCACATGTCTAACTGCATCTAAATTTGTATATATCTGACAATTTCTGTTTTAGTTTATTTAGTTTTTACTTCATGTTTTCATTCTATTTTATTTTATTTTTTATTTTTTATTCTCCTTTTTTTCAGACTGTTAAGCTTTTTCTTTATTGCTAATAGTCTGCAGTGTAACACACCAAACCTCACCGGAACAAATTCATAGTATATGTAATATATATAATATACTGTATGTCCTTGGTGGAATAAACTGATTCTTATTCTGACTTGCGGTTCAAAAATACAATTTACGAATGATTTGTTCATTTAAATTTATTTTATTTTATATTATTTTATATTTTTTATCTGCTAGTGATTTATTGCCTAGGTCCAGATCTTTGAACCCACCCACTCCACGAGTGGAGAGTGGAGGCAATGTCAGACTGAAGATGGAAGTGATTTAATGATTTAATCATCTGCAGCAATGACTAAATTTGAATAACAAATTATTTATTTGAGTGTGTGAGTGCATCAAGATAAGATCAAGAGTCCTTACTGTCATATTGCTTGAACCCATTGCTGTCCACCGGCACCACAGAGTCCTCCTAAAGAAGAGAGCCCATCGATCATCATGTCATCAAATACTTATTATTGTACCAATAATAGATCTGATGCAAAATAAAACATTGGGAGGCCTATATGTATTTACGACGGCATTATGTTCAAGAAACCACTCTTAGATTTGTATCCCACTTTGAAGAAGGTGTCCTGTGCGATAATGCAGCTGTGTGGTATCATCTGGTGCAGTCTGCTGGCTAGAGTGGACTTCCCTCCATTGGTCATCCTGCGTGACACACAAGAAGACACACACACACACACACCGCGGGCATGTTTACAAATGAACTTAAAGGTGCAATGTGAACAATTTAGCGGCCACTAGCGGTGAAGTTGCAGATTGCAACAAATTAAATACCTCCGTGGAGGAGAATCTATGGTGGCCACAAAACTCGCGAAAAACGCGAAAGTCCCTCTCTAGAGCCAGTGTTGGGTTTGTCCGTTCTGGGCTACTGTAGAAACATGGCGGTGCAACATGGCGGCCTCCGTGGAAGGGGCTCCAGCCCCCATGGAGATGTAAACAGCTCGTTCTAAGGCAACGAAAACACGATTCTTATTTTCATGGAATTATACACCAGTTAAAACATACTTATGAATATTATATTCCATTTCTGCCAAGTCCGTTCCGCTAAATTCCACTAAACACTACACACTGCACCTTTAAGACTTGTTTTAAACATAAACATATATAGTATAGACGCCGCATTGACTGCTTCACCCATTGCTGCGATACGTCAACGTCGCCGCCAGACTGGCCTGTAAACAAATACAAGTAAACGGGGGAGCTGCGGCTTTTCTGGATAAAAAGCACTGTATGGTGATGATCTACGACATATCTTTACCCAGAAAAACCGCAGCTTCCCCCCTTAACTTGTATTTGTTTACAGGCCAGTCTTGCTAAAAACCAGTGAATCAATTACGATATGATGTATGTCGACGGGCAAAGCTAAACTGCGGCTCTAGCTTACCCGCCTATTCCGACAACCAGAGGCTTCATTTCAGACCGGAGCTGCAGGTCGCTACTGAAAGAGATATTATGATGTTCGTCAAAGGGCCGTAGCTCGCTTTGAGGAGCCGTGTGTATAACATAAGAAATGGAGGAGATAACTTCACAACTCTCCTCTTGCAGCCCCGCATGTCCCTGGTTGCTTACAACACGTGACTTGATGGTTGACGATGACGTCACTCACCCCCCCCCCC
>OMKR01001804.1:0-10282 GCA_900302355.1 Cyttopsis rosea
ATCACCTGCCAGCTGGTTGAAGTTCTGCCAGCAACACAAGATGGCCGCCTCCCGTGTCGTTAAGCCACGCGACGCGTCCTATCCTATTACTACCGTGGCTCCGAGTGGAAGGGAACACTGTTGCACTGTCCCCTGGTCGGATTAAAGCCTAACATCCCATAATAAAAAATAAAAAAAAGAATTCGAACATTATACTTTATGTTTATATCACTGCAATAAACGGTGCAATATAGAATAGAATAGAATCGTAATAGCACCGTAATCACACCCTAACCCATCCCCCACTGGGATGGGTTTAGGTTTTTTTTGTTGCTGTTGCGTCAAACACTTAATTTCCTGCATCCTGGTGACATTTTATGCCCCTTTTCTCCATCAATTTATGGTGGAAATGTCTTTTTTTTTCTTTTTTCATGTTAAAGTGAAAACACAAAATGCAGGCACCAGGTGACAGTTCAATAATGTAGTGAGGCTCTCAGGCGTCCGGTGTCGCTTTAAAATATTTATACATCCACATATACATACCCACCCATGGCTTACTACGTGTACATATTATTCACATGCACAGAAATATTACAGAAATTAATAAGTAATATTTATACACAATGAATACTTACATCCTCACGTAGCCCCTGTCATAGCGTTTTTTGTAATTTATCTGTATAAATTGTATTTATTTTTTAGACTGGACTGTTGCTATGCTATTCATCCGTCTGCATGACAACGCGCCAAAACATTAATTTTATACGAAAATGTACTGTATATGAAGAAACACAACGAACCAGATATGAACGTAACGCCACGCAATTAAAATCTGGGTTATAACTTATGAATTATGTATATTTCACATTCCGTGTATTTTTGACATTTATTTATTTTTTAAATTATTATTATTATAATTATTATTATTTTAAAAAATTGGGCATAATTGGCTCAGACATTGGCCGGATGTGTGTTAAGGTGTTTTCTTTTGTGTGTGTGTGTCCCCAGAGAAATCATGTCCAAAGGAACTGCGGTTGGCATCGATCTTGGGACCACCTACTCCTGTGTGGGTGTGTTCCAGCACGGAAAAGTCGAAATCATCGCCAACGACCAGGGCAACAGGACCACTCCCAGCTATGTGGCCTTCACTGATTCAGAGAGGCTCATCGGCGACGCAGCCAAGAATCAGGTTGCCATGAACCCGACGAACACAGTCTTCGGTACGGCCGGTGATATGATATGCGCGATGAAACATTCAGACGCTGTTGTTTTCCCCTCCGTTCGCTGGCGCAATCGATTATTTGTCGTTGTGCGAGTGCCCCGAGTCCTAACGTTTTCTTTGAAATGTGCTTTCTTTTTTGGGGGGCAATGCAGACGCCAAACGTTTGATTGGGAGACGGTTCGAGGACACTGTGGTGCAGTCTGACATGAAGCACTGGCCGTTCAATGTCATCAGCGACAGCGGACGCCCCAAAGTAGAGGTTGAATACAAGGGGGAGACTAAAAGTTTTTACCCGGAGGAGATCTCCTCCATGGTGCTGGTGAAGATGAAGGAGATCGCCGAAGCCTACCTCGGCAAGGTACGCTCGGGGAAATGGAGAACGGTCTTGATCGTTCTTGTGCCGTGAGTTTGACTAATCACGTTGTTCTTTGTTTCATAGTCTGTGTCCAATGCTGTTATCACCGTTCCCGCATACTTCAACGACTCTCAGCGTCAAGCCACCAAAGATGCCGGAACGATCTCTGGTTTAAATGTTCTGAGAATCATTAACGAACCGACCGCAGCAGCTATTGCATACGGTCTGGACAAGAAGGTCAGAAACAAAGACTCAACAAAAAAAATAACAGGTGTTCTGTATGTATTGTATTGTACCACTTGCCAGCAAACCCACTAATCTGTCTCGTGTTTTAGGTCGGGTCCGAGAGGAACGTGCTCATCTTCGATCTTGGCGGCGGTACCTTCGATGTGTCCATCTTGACAATCGAGGATGGCATTTTCGAGGTCAAGTCCACTGCTGGAGACACTCATTTGGGTGGAGAAGATTTCGACAACCGTATGGTCAACCACTTCATCGGGGAGTTCAAGCGCAAGTACAAGAAGGACATCAGCGACAACAAGAGGGCTGTCCGCCGCCTGCGCACTGCCTGCGAGAGGGCGAAGCGCACCCTGTCTTCCAGCACCCAGGCCAGCATAGAGATCGACTCTCTGTATGAGGGAGTTGACTTCTACACCTCCATCACCAGGGCTCGCTTTGAGGAGCTCAACGCCGACCTTTTCCGTGGCACCTTGGACCCAGTGGAGAAGTCTCTCAGAGACGCCAAGATGGACAAGGCTCAGGTCCATGACATCGTCTTAGTCGGTGGCTCCACCCGAATCCCCAAGATCCAGAAGCTGCTGCAAGATTTTTTCAACGGCAAGGAGCTCAACAAGAGCATCAACCCCGATGAAGCCGTGGCCTATGGAGCTGGTGAGTTTTTTCTGGCTTCTCTACTGATATCTGTGGACCTTCTCACCAGTTTCCCCTCAACATTTCATGATACTGTTTTTGGTTACAAGCCTTCACAAATCGGTTGGACCAAATGCCACTTGATCTGGGTCAATTTTTAAGGGTGTGGTAGGAGGCCTGTCAATGTGAGAATGAGTATGACCAAAATGTATTGGGAAGCTTATACTGTGTATACGTAGAGGGTTAGGGTTATAAATCCTTTGATTGGACATCCTTCCAACAAATCCAACTTCTCCCTGGCTCCACCGCAGTCTGAAACATCCCTTTTCTTTCCTCTAGCTGTCCAGGCTGCCATCCTGTCCGGGGACAAGTCTGAGAATGTCCAGGACCTGCTGCTGCTCGACGTCACACCACTGTCTCTGGGTATCGAGACAGCTGGCGGTGTCATGACCGTCCTGATTAAACGTAACACCACCATCCCCACCAAGCAGACTCAGACTTTCACCACCTACTCTGACAACCAGCCTGGCGTGCTCATCCAGGTGAGCTCAGCCGATGTTGTTGCCCGATACCTCTCGCAGTGATGTTTACTCCTAACATTCAGTTTACACCAGAGGTTGTAAAATCAAAGACGGCTCTCAGGCTTGGATGTCTGAGTGAAATATTGACTGCTTGGCTGTGTCTTGGCATTGCCTTTTGTGTGCATGTAGTTAAAGTCTATTCCGAGATTTCTAAACACAGTATACATGTTAGAAAGTAATTGCTGAAAATGAAAATGAAAATGTTAAACGACTGTGAACTGTGTAGTACTGAATTGTAGAGTTAGACCGTTTTTTAAAACTGTTTTTGAGGTCCTGATTTTTTGGGCGGGCCTAAATCATGGCTCGATGATGCATGACTGCTGTACCTGGCATGGCCCCTCAGAATACACATTCTGGTTTTACTGGGACTTTAATGTTGCATACTTCCAACAGGTTTACGAGGGTGAGCGTGCCATGACCAAAGACAACAACCTCCTCGGCAAGTTTGAGCTGACTGGCATCCCTCCTGCTCCTCGTGGTGTTCCTCAAATTGAGGTCACGTTCGATATCGATGCTAATGGCATCCTCAACGTCTCTGCCGTTGACAAGAGCACCGGGAAGGAGAACAAGATCACCATCACAAACGACAAAGGTGAAAGAGAAAAACAATAATGCAGATGAACAAAGTCAAGCTGCTGTTTTTCTTGACAAGTGAATTGCTAACTTTGCTCGCTCTACGGCAGGTCGTCTCAGCAAGGAGGACATTGAGCGCATGGTCCAGGAAGCTGAGAAGTACAAGGCTGAGGATGACGTCCAGCGCGACAAAGTTTCCTCCAAAAACTCCCTGGAGTCGTACGCCTTCAACATGAAGTCCACCGTGGAGGACGAGAAGCTCGCCGGCAAGATCAGCGACGACGACAAGCAGAAGATCCTGGACAAGTGTAACGAGGTCATCGGCTGGCTGGACAAGAACCAGGTAAGAGCTTATAATTGGCAGTCTTTGTGGATCGATTCTGTCATAATTATGCAAAATCACATTTCACTTTTTTCCTTTGGCACTGAACCCATTATACAGATGTCAAAGTATCTTTCTCTTCATTTGTTTAGCAAAGATCTATTCACTTTCCTCTCCCAGCAAATTAAACACTCTTGGCATGATAGCTGTCCACAATGGTAAAAAGGTGATCTTATTAAACTTGTGAGCGTATGTTAAAGCCAAGCAACTGCTCACATTTCTGAGTGGCATTAGGCTACCAGAAGAATACCATAATATGGGACAGCATTTGTAATCTTTAGAAAGTTCTCAAATGTGATACAGGTAGTCTTGTGGAAACACATCTTCCCTATCGTTTTTTTTTTTAACAGGATCTTACTTATTGTTAGTATCAGCTGTATAGCTAAACAAATGTACTTGGGGCAATTGTAATTTTTGGTAGAATAGTCATTATAGTGCATTGTCTAAATGTGACAAATAGGAAATTGTTTTACTCCCCCCCGCCCCACCAAGGACCATTTGTGTTTAGTTTAAATAGCTGCTGTAATAAAAAATAAATGGCTTTCCCCAGACCGCAGAGAGGGACGAGTATGAACACCAGCAACAGGAGCTGGAGAAGGTGTGCAACCCCATCGTCACCAAGCTGTATCAGAGTGCAGGGGGCATGCCGGGCGGGATGCCTGGCGGGATGCCCAGCGGCTTCCCAGGAGCCGGCGGCGCCCCCGCTGGCGGCGGATCCTCCGGTCCCACCATCGAGGAAGTTGATTAAAATGCAGCGTCCGTACCTTCCCTCCCATCTCTCGCAAAAACAAAGCATGACACAAACAAACCCTGACCCAATCCGTCCGCCAAGGCTGGTCGTTGGCTCCTGCTACTAAACCGGTTCTAGCTGCTATGTTTGAATAGCTTCACGTGTTAACAGAAGCGTCGCCCGTACACTTTGAGTCCTGCTGAATAAACCATGATAGTAACACAAGTGCTGCAAGCGTGTTAATTCTTTTGAATATATTTCATTTCTCTGGGGAGTACTAGAAAATCATAATCTTGCAAGAGGCATTTCAAAAAATAGTCGTCACTGTTTTTGGTCTGTTATTGTCGCTTAATTTGGATTTTTTGTTGCAATCAAGTAACTCCTACAACTATTATTACAAAACCCCACAATTAATTCTCTCTTGGATTAATCGTAAACTCTAGGAACGGGTGTTTTGAAATGCGAGTCTGTAACTGTTGACACACTTCCCTCAATGCCTCAGGATATGTTGTCAAATGAATTTAAAAGGAAAGCTGTAGAACATATTCACATTTAAGAAGCTGGAATCTGAGAATTTGGAAATTTTCTTCTTCAAAAGTTAATCGATTATCAAAATAGTTGCCGATTAATTTAATCGTTGGCAACTAATCGATCAACAGAAAGAAGCTACCCCCCCCCATTGTTTTTTGTTGTTAGTTTAAACTGACTGGATCCTGTGTCCACGCTGACACTGTCTCAGAAGGATGGAAACAGGTTTGTAACACAGATGACGTCACGCCATCACCAGTGGGTCTGACATCACTGTTATGAAACTTTGAATTACTTGTGTTGAGGGTCGGGATCCTAATGGTTCCATATGAATTATCCAGGTAAAAGGGATATTATTGACTAATTCCTTGTTAGTGACGAGACAACATTAACCCCTGTGCCTGGTTTACAGCACAGCACAGCTATTTATTGGACTAAAACGACATTACATAACTTAGCCACATGTCATAGCATCATTACAAAAGAAAGAAGGAAGAAAATAAAGCGAATCTCCAAATGTTGTCCATCGGTAACTGAAACATGGCCTTCACCCCGGACCCCGGACCCCGCCCTCAAGACGCGCCAACATTTGAGACTCGGGTCTGAACAGTCCACACACTACGCGACTAACGACGACGAGTCTTCATTAGAAAAACAAGGAGCAGGAGCAGGAGGAGATGGGCCTTGGAAGGAGGAGCCTTTCTGTTCCGACCCCGAGTGTCCGGGCCGGCTCGCCTACTTGCTCTTGGCCGGCTTCTCTGTCTTCTTGGGCAGCAGCACCGCCTGGATGTTGGGCAGCACGCCGCCCTGCGCGATGGTCACCCCGCCCAGCAGCTTGTTCAGCTCCTCGTCGTTGCGCACCGCCAGCTGCAGGTGCCGGGGGATGATGCGGGTCTTCTTGTTGTCCCGGGCCGCGTTGCCCGCCAGCTCCAGGATCTCGGCGGTCAGGTACTCCAGCACCGCGGCCAGGTAGACCGGGGCCCCGGCGCCCACCCGCTCCGCGTAGTTGCCCTTGCGCAGTAGCCGGTGGACACGGCCGACGGGGAACTGGAGCCCGGCGCGGGACGAGCGGGACTTGGCCTTGGCGCGGGCTTTGCCTCCGGTTTTGCCTCGACCCGACATGGCGGCGAAACGGATGAATAACACGAAAGGACGGGAAGACGAGCTCCGAGCGAAGCCCCCTATGCGTCACAACGTCACGTCGAGTGCGTTGCCCCCGTCAACCTGGAAGTCGCGTCTGATTGGTGGAAAAGAGAGCGAAACGCGCGAACCAATGGGTGCGCGGCCGTGTCCAATCATATTGCAGGATTCACCGCAATCTATTTGCATAAACAAGCGGATTGTGTACTTCATAAGTGAAATCTAATAAAATCAGGTGAGATTGGATAAGAAAGTGCTGCATACTCATAGAACCTGGAGTTACAATACATAACTAACGTTTTTGATGAAATTCAAACAAAAACGCAAAAAGCACATGTGCGCATCTAGAAAGAACAGATACCAGTGTAGTAATAATGTGCAATGGTATCACAGCAGTTAGGGTGACAAACTAAATGTGGGACAAAGAGGATGTTGGTACAATGTGGGACCAATGCTGAGAGGCAGAACATTCGTCTAAAAATGTATATAATGTAAACTAACTAAAAAAAAGGAAATATAAAATATAGAACATTTATATTCTGCCCTTCAGCTCTAACATCTCTATGCACATTTCTCTTGTGAGCCTCACATGTACTGTGTCGTTTCACATCGTATTCCTCTCCAAAATTCCAAAATTCATGCAAAGTTTGTAAAATACTCTCTGAGAATTGCCTTCCAGCTGCGTCACCCATTTATAAGTAGTTTCCCAGTCTTGATGCAGGATAACTTGTCACCATCTTTGCTTACGCCCACCGGGGGGGAACATTTGAAAGCACCAGTCACAAACTATGCCGATTTAGACGGAATATTATATATTATATATTTCTTCACAGTCATCGGATAAAAGCCAGATTTTGGAAAAGCGTCCTATCCTCCAGTGGTTTGACTTTGTGGGACAAGGGATGTAAATGCTGTGCAGTTCAACATGAAGAGGGCCGCCGGGTCACTCGAGCAGCAGGACAGAGTGGTCATCCAGTGGCCGCAGCAGTAGCAATACTTAGAGAAGTATCGTTAAGTAGATAGTAAAGTATATATCATGATGTCCACAGGATATGCATTGTAATGTATATCACAGAGCAGTGCTCTACCACTATGTTCTGTTGGGGGCCAGGTTTTCAACTTATCACCAAGTTGTTTTTTTCACCAAAGTTATAGCTCATTGTGAACCTTTCACCTGTGTTGTCCTCTTTCATATTGAGGATGTTAGGGTTAGAAAAGATAAATTAGAAAAAGAAAAATAGAAAATAGAAAATAGGGATCGGAAAACATGTTCACATAAGCGCGGTTCAGCGCGGTTAAAGGTGCTATATGTAGTTTTATTAAATGTATTAATCGCTTTGTCTTGCCAATGTGTGAAGGGATTGTAACGTAACTTAAAAAATGAGATCTTACTGGGTTTCCTGCTGTATAACAGCCTGTGGACTGGACTATGTGAAGGACTCGGGATGGCTTTTGGGCAAAACTCAGAAGGAAGAGACGCTTATGCTCCCGACTGCTCTGGACGCGGTGGACAGACCTGCAACCGATCGGAGCAACGAAGCGCGTGACGTCGACACGTGCAAGCCGGGCGGTGCTCGGTTCCAGCTCATCCGCTTACAAGCAGGAAACAAATGGCGGCTGGTCACAAACGTTCTCACGTTACAGCTAAACAGTTCACTGGAATATGTTTCTGAAAACATTTGAGTGGGAAATTGGCGATGCAGTAAATCTTGATTCATATTTGATCAGCACGGCCGAGTTTGACAGTTTGATGCTGACTGCAGTCCACCGGTGTCATTTCTGAAAACTGTACCATTAAATGATACAAATGTAATATAGAACCAGAACCTTATCTCTGAACTGAAACCCTTATTTCTGTTTCTGTGGATGTGAAGCACATGTTACTGTCAGAATGCATCACTGCGTCTTGACCAGGTTCACGTCGTCTCCTCCGGTTATACCAGTTTCAGGTAAATGGATGAGAAAAGTCTCACTGAGATCGACGTTATTTCTATTTTGTGTAAGTGCCCAGAGTACCAGAGAGAACTGCAGCTCTGACGACTTTCATTTCATATCATTCGATTTCTTTTTTTCAATCACTCTAGTCGTACATCTGCCGCAAGTTATATTTTTTCCAGAAAAAAGGCATAATGGCCTAATAACATCTTCGTCACCCTTCAGTTCTTCACCCTGGGCACCCAAGGCCCAGAACATCATACCCTGTTGCACCCCCTAATGGCAGACCTGTGCATACTACAGTGTGTCCTGGTGGATCTAAGAATGAATGTTATTCTGACTCTAAGAACGGGGGCTTCAGCTGCTAGGGATCAGGTTTTGAATTGAGGTACCATGGTTGTTTGACAGACTTTTCCCCTCGTTACTCATCACATGATTAATCAATAAATGTAACATTTACAAGGAAACGCACTAGTTCCATAGACACTGGGTTTCCAAATTAAAAAATGTGTAGGAATCCATAACGAGTGAAGGCGTGACCTATAGAGCCCAAGAACAGTCAATCAAACGTTGTTGTTAAATCTTTGCATTCTAGGCAGACCCCGCCACCAATAATGGAAACAGCAAATACATAGAATCAGGGGTGTCATGCCCATTCAAGCTGGGGGGAGGTTGGCACATGCCTCACCAGAGTTTTGATATCTGGATTTTTTTATATTTTTTACTATTATTTTTTTTATGATATGTAGTTATGATCATTTTATATTACGAGTCAAACGTATTCTTCTAATTATGTCATAGATCATACTTAATAAAGTCACACGTCCCCTTTCCCCATGGTATTGGTTTCTTCCAAAAGTTGAAGGATGAAATCAGTTCCCAACAGCAGGTACGCGGCAGAGTTGCCAAGTCCGCTTATTATACGCGGCTTTGGGCTTTAAAAGTCACATTTTACGTAATAATCAAATGCAAAGGGAACGTCGCTCACTGTTGACGGTACGCGCCACCATGTCGCCGTGACGTGACAGATATGAGATGTACGACCCCCCCATGAAGGCTGTTTATATTGCATGGTAACAAACATTGTAACATTGAAGTAAGACACAATAAAGTATAAAATAAAAAAATAAAAATAAAAATACTTCCAATGCCATGATGTGTTGGTGACTTATTTAAAAAAAAAATTACTTTGCACAGTTCATTGGCCTTCAGAGTAGCAGCTTTAAAACCTTTCAGTGAACACCCATAAACATTTTGTGTTATTGTGATCAACTGTGTGAAATTTTCACCCATTTCAGATAGACAGGCCGTGAAATTATACTTACAATTACACCAATGTGTGTTCTTCTTTAACCTGGGACTGGAAGGTATTTGATTGGGAACTATTTCAAGCGTTGCCCTCTAGGAATGCCACTTGCCCAAAGGTCATACGCATAGGAACATAAATGACATTTATTGAACTCTAGCATTCTTCTAATTGGGACTATGTGATATACACACAATGCAGAGAGAAGGTTAAATCAGGTTGTTATGCCTGTGGGAGATGGAAATGAAAACCAAGCAGAGGATATGCTGGATCTGGAGTTGTGTTTTAGGCCAGGTGTTCCATTTCATTAGCTCAAAGAAGTCAGGTAATTAAACAAAGCTTCAGTTTCCAACAGATGTAGAGCAGCATGTTCTCGTGGGTTGGAATTCTAAGTCATTGTGAGAGAGATATGCCGAGTCTTGGTTCCAATAGGGGATGTAGTTACCGCACGTCTCTGTGACAAACTGTATAATAGAAATACCGATGAACAGCGCATTTGTTTCTGCCAGCAAAGATGTCATGCCACAGGGTGCGTCGGTGTCGCACATGCTGTGTGATCCCTGTGTATATCGAAAAATCACGTGCGTTTATGTCTGTGCATTACCTATCTCTCTACGTGACACAATACACGATTCATAAGAAAGGAATTACACATGAGGGAGAAATTTCACATGAGGGAGA
>OMKR01001823.1:2474-13258 GCA_900302355.1 Cyttopsis rosea
GTGTGTGAGTGTGTGTGTGTGTATGTGATATATATATATATATATACATATATAAATATATATATATATTTTTCTATATATATATATATATATATATATATATATAAAGAATTAAAATGTTCTCAGATTGGTGTCCCAGAGACATAATCTTACCAAATGGGGTTTATGGCCTTGTGCATATTATATTGACCCACTGCTGTAAATATTTAACTCATAATTAAATTGATCTTTTGATTTGCTTGTCCTCAACGTGTTAACCATTTTCTTCAAATGTTTTGTCTACACCAGGGAAACTGTGCATAGAGGTCGCACCGCAAAGCAAAGTTGTCTGGATTTCTGAGTCGCTGTGTATTGGATGCGGAATATGTATTAAGGC
This sequence comes from Cyttopsis rosea, assembly GCA_900302355.1. Classification (NCBI taxonomy): domain Eukaryota; kingdom Metazoa; phylum Chordata; class Actinopteri; order Zeiformes; family Parazenidae; genus Cyttopsis; species Cyttopsis rosea. The sequence goes on from OMKR01001823.1 coordinate 2,851, forward strand.
AAGGGGCCTCAAACTACTCTCCAACTCTATTTTGAAGACCTTGAGGTCACAAGTTGCTGTTTTTTCTGTATTTAATCAACCACTTTTAATTTACAGAAATGTCCATTTGGAGCCTTGTCCATTGTCAATTTGCCAAGCAACCTTGAGAAGGAAACCACCCACAGATATTGTGCCAACGCCTTCAAGTTGCATAGGTTTGTTCAAGTGCCATACCATTTAAATAATCTTCATAATCTTTGCACTTTGTCTACGATTAATTGTCCTGACCACATTTATGCACTTTTCGTTGGAATTCCAGACTACCGATTCCCAGACCTGGAGAAGTGCTAGGATTAGTGGGCACCAATGGTATTGGAAAATCCACGGCACTGAAAATTCTTGCTGGTAAACAGAAACCCAACCTTGGAAAGTTTGATGTAAGTAGAAATGGAGTTGGCCTATCTTCATCACTGTGCTTCTTAAACAATAATGTATATTATTGTATACAGTCAAGCCTATATGTTGTATTTATCAGCTTGATTAATATTCAGAAACATGTTTTTATTAACCAAGCATCACAGTTAATGCATACATTTCATTTTCTTGTGAATTTACTCCAAATACTACATCCACGCAACAAATCACTGCCATCACCTTATCTCTTGACTACGTCCCATTTACCGGGATAGACAGTGAATGGGTCGCAGACAATTGCTGTAATTAAAACGCAATGAGCAACGTATAGTCTCTATAATTGAACATCGGTATTTAGTTTGCTCCTGGTTTTTTTATTGTTTGTTTTGAAATTTTCCTAGTTATCTGAATAGCAACGAGCAATACATTTTTATCCCAAAGAATCTGATGTTTCAATCGCCCATTGAGATGACAATAGTTTCAGACAAATTCTCTATGTATGTTACATGGTAGGGCAAACCCCCACCACCTATTTTTCCTTGTCTTTAGTGTGTTTAATTCCATTTCTCTTCTGTGGTGGTTCATCTCCATTTGCTCTGCAGGCTCCCCCAGACTGGCAAGAGATACTCACCTATTTCCGTGGCTCCGAGCTCCAGAACTACTTCACCAAGATCCTGGAGGACGACCTCAAGGCCATTGTCAAGCCTCAGTATGTCGACCAAATTCCCAAAACTGTCAAGGTGAGTCCACAACCTTACAGTACTTTACAGCTCATATTTTAGAGGGGTTTCTGTGGACTATCAGCCTTTCAGCTGAGAATGCTACAGTTATTCAGGGTTTGGCAAAGGAGTGGCAGCGCTGATAAAGGCAGAAAATCCTCATATCTATCTGGTCAGATTTGTTTGTGACCTCATGCATATCGCTGATGAGGAAACGGCCAAAGCGCTCAGGACAAGCTTATTGTGATGTACTACTTCCTTGGGTGTTACTGTAATTAGAAACTGTTATATACTATAAACGGTTGCTGTCCTCATATTGTACCTAACTGTTGATACATTTTCATTGGTAATTACTGTTAATTCCCCTTTTTTTATGTGACTTGAGAGATGACGTTACATCAATAAAGTAATATCTAAAATATCTGCATGTACTTTATTGTTCTCTAACACACTCTTTGCAGAATGCTAAGATGTTGTTTGATCATGTCTGGCTTATGCTACCGATGTGCTTCTCAATTGAAGTGGAACTCTGTTTGGAAGTTGAGGAAATGATCACTGATTGTATGAATTTAATTGGTTGTATAGTTTATGATTGTCTGATATTCAATGGGTAACGCTGTACGTTTTCTCCCCAGGGAAGCGTAGGATCCATCCTGAGTAGGAAAGATGACACAAAGACTGAGGATGTTGTCTGTGACCAGCTTGGTATCTATGCCTTACTTTACCTCCAATTATTATTTTAAAATATATCATCTTTCTTAACTGTCACATTTTTAATATAACACAAATCCCCAATTTTACATTAACCGTCAATCTCTTCTTGTAACAGTTAATGTAACAGTCAACATTAAGAATTCAGATCAAACACACTTGGCTTGAATGTATTTTTTTTACTTTGCTACTCCCTCAGATCTGACTCATCTCAGGGACAGGAACGTAGAGGCCCTCTCGGGAGGGGAGCTCCAGCGCTTCGCTTGTGCTGTCGTCTGCATCCAGAGGGCCGACATGTAAGATTCATCCACTCTGTCATGGAGCTCCCATCAAGCCCAAATCAAGGCTTTTATTAATGCATGGATAGAGTGAGCTAATTGTACCAACTCAAACTGTGTTTTTATTTAATTTTTATAATTATTACATATTATATATATATATATAACATTAATGTGTCTTCTGGGGAAAAAAACTCTTCTAGCCTCTTCTTTGAATCATAGTCGTGGAGAAGACTGCAGGTTTTTTTGTTTCCTCCTCAGCTTCATGTTCGATGAGCCGTCCAGTTACCTGGATGTGAAGCAGCGTTTAAAGGCTGCCATCACCATCCGCTCCCTCATCACTCCAGACAGGTCAGTGCAGTAGCATTTTGTGTTTGAGATGGTTTGCATTCTCAACAGAATTTCTTTCTGCATTCATTCAGCAGTGGTAGAGACAACACTGCCTCCACCGCAGTTTGTTTTTAGTCAAATTCCACTCCAAAAGACTTCTTCTTCTGTTCTGTGAAGTGAATTATTAGTATTCATTTATTCTAACATCAATTTTATTATGTTGAAGTATTCAAAGAACAAAGTTTATGCCTGAAAGGTGTAATTTCTGTTTTCTATAAACATCGACACAACACGTTTTGTACATGATTCTAAGAGACTGCACTGCTGCAACTCTTAAGACCAGAACCCCACTTGGCTACAAAACAGACACTGAATTCCATGTGTGTAATCAAGCACTCTGGAAAGAGCTGAACAACCTCTCTCATGCAGGTACATCATAGTGGTGGAGCACGACCTGAGCGTCCTGGATTACCTCTCTGACTTCATCTGCTGCCTCTACGGCGTGCCCAGCGCATACGGTGTGGTCACCATGCCTTTCAGCGTCAGGGAAGGTAATTATGCTGTCCCCATGGCCTTCCTGAAGGTTTTCACCACAAATATTTCTGTAATGCATGTCAGATGGTCCAAATGCTGGAAAATGGTCCTTTTAAAATCACAAACGGCGACCCTCGTCTCGTCCTCTCAGGCATCAACATCTTCCTGGATGGCTACGTGCCCACGGAGAACCTGCGCTTCAGAGAAACCTCACTGGTGTTCAAGGTCGCCGAGACCGCCAGCGAGGAGGAGGTGAAGAAGATGTGTCGCTACCAGTATCCAAGCATGAAGAAGGCCTTGGGCGACTTCTTCCTGGAGATTGTCGGGGGAGAGTTCACAGACTCTGAAATCATGGTCATGCTGGGAGAAAATGGTAATGAATATTAATATATCTTATAACGAAACGTGATATTGTCTTCGTCAATCTGTTGAATTGAGAACTTATCGGACTTTCCTGTTCATCGTTTAGGGACCGGTAAAACAACGTTCATCAGAATGCTAGCTGGCCGTCTGAAACCTGATGATGGGGGTATTTATATAAAATATTTCATATCAACTTTGAATTGGATGCTGCAATCTGTTTTGTTAGTTTGAATGTTAACATCTTTATGTACATTTGTTTATTCTGTTGTCCAGCTGAAGTGCCTATCCTCAATGTCAGCTACAAACCACAGAAGATCAGCCCCAAGTTCAAAGTAAGGCATCACCTTGTTGTGCTGTATTTCAATACACTAAAGCTCAGTATTTGGCTGACATTCTATTTTCCCCTGTGTTGTCTGCAGGGCAGCGTGAGATCCCTGCTGCATGACAAGATCCGTGACGCCTATACACACCCCCAGTTTGTTACAGACGTCATGAAACCCATGCAGATCGACAGCATCATCGACCAAGACGTGAGTCCCGCTAACAGGGTTCATCTCAGTTAACTCTAAGAGGAATGTTTTGTATGCTGCAACCCAGTGGAAATGATGAAGTCTGTCAGTCTTTTTTTTCCATAAACTATATAATATAATAATATATTGTACTTATAGTTTCAAAATTTTGAATTGCACCCTTGTTATGATGGAAAGTCCTCATCTTGTCCACCTAATTATTGCATTCCAAACTTTTGTTTGTCATGTTAAACGGCCTTACAGCCACTTCTCAACAGTCCATGGCCTGCCAATTGTAACTGTAACGTACTGTAACGACTACTTCCACGGTCACTTAATTGCAATATTCTCTCATATGTATTTGAAATGGTGTTTGCCCACTCTAGGTCCAGAACCTTTCGGGAGGTGAGTTGCAGAGGGTGGCCTTGGCTCTGTGTTTGGGGAAGCCAGCGGATGTCTACCTGATCGATGAGCCTTCTGCCTACCTGGACTCGGAACAGCGTCTCATGGCCGCCAGGGTCATCAAACGGTACGTCTTATTGCAACAAAACTACAAACTTCCTGGTTGGATTTTAATGGTAGCACATGATGTGTGGTGGTTTTATTTATATTGTTTTTGTCATCCTAGATTCATCCTTCATGCTAAGAAGACAGCCTTTGTAGTAGAGCACGACTTCATCATGGCCACCTACCTAGCAGACCGCGTCCTCGTGTTTGACGGCATTCCCTCCAAGAGCACCGCTGCTAACACGTAAGACACCGTGCATAAAAGCAAAGCAACATATATTGTTTCATGCTTGATGGGACACAATGCAGCATAGTGAAACGATGATGCACTGAACCAGGAAGCAAGTTAATTGCCGGTTGCAGAATCTTGTATATCTGTCCAAAAAAATCTTACAAGTTGATAACCATGGCTTGAATGTAAGCCGTGAGAACAGACTATTTGAAATCTCAGTATGTCCCTGTTATGTCGTTCTTTAGGCCACAGACTTTACTGGCAGGAATGAACAAGTTCTTATCGCAGCTGGAAATAACATTCAGGAGAGACCCCAACAACTTCCGACCAAGAATCAACAAGATGAATTCCATAAAGGTACGCAACACCACACTTGGGAAATGTTAGAAGTATTATAACAGGACAAATGTTGCATCTTGAGAATTATGTTTTGACTGGAGGTAATTCGACGTATCATCTCTTGACCACATCTGTCTCTTCTTCAGGATGTGGAGCAGAAAAAGAGCGGCAATTACTTCTTCCTGGACGACTAACAAGCTACCACAAGAGAAAGCGACCTCCTCCGCTGTCCTCCATCCAATGATCATCATAATCATCTCCTGCGGAGGAAAGACAAAACTGGAAGCTGTGAGACCCAACAAGCGAGTTTCTCTCCGATTCTGGTTTACAACACGGCTCCTCACGCCACTCCTCAGGGGACACTGGAGTTTGGGTGCTGCTCTGGCACATCAGCCATCGTGTAGAACCCGGGCTGTCGCTGAGGAGCGGTGTGGGAATGTTGGTGTTGAAAACCCTCGTCTTTGCCGTGGGCTGGCTGACCAACATTTTCACCACACACACACACACACACACACACACACACACACACACACATCGTATATCTTTATCCCACCCCCTAATACACACACACACACACACACACACACACACACACACACAAGAAAAGATAATGTACAGCTATGTTCTTCCTTTTCCTTTATTTGTTTTCCTCCAAGAACACGTACATTTTCATAATCAGCGCACACTATGCAAGCAGAGTGCGATCTGTTACAATCTATATCTATAGATCTATAGATACTGGATCTATTCAGGATGTGATGGGTTTCTTCTCATCCACAGCCCGTTTCACACGAATCCTTCGGAGTTCGGACGAACGAGTTGTACGAAATCCCTGTAATTCAAAATAAAAGAGCACCTGCATGTGTTACATATGGAGTCGAGTACAGCGGTAGTACTTAAAGGACGTGCCTACTTTCTACCCATGCGTCTAACAAATAGCGGTGATGATCGCCAGCTCGGATGTACACGGGACCGCGAGACCTCATTATGTCCTGAGCGGCTGTCGCCAAGACGGGGACGGAGATTAACCTCCGAAGGGAACCATTTCATCCCGAGCCGTGTGGGCTGGATGGTTAATTATGTACCACATTACCATTACCATTACCACAACGGAGTCATTGAAACCATCCTCACCATCTGTCTCTTCTCCGCTTCCTCCACTTTTCAGATATTATGAGATATTATTATTCGGAATAGGGAGCCGGTGATGGCTGTCAGCTGCCCAAACGCCCACCACCCAGTACCTGAGTGACACCGGGGCAGGAAAGCACCAAAGCCATCACTCCCGTAAATGCATTTGTTTTCCTCTGGGAGTGGGATACCAAGACAAAAACAGGCGAACCTATCCAGCTTCTTCCCCAGAGGTTTGCCACTGCTCTTCCTTCCCCCGCCGCCGGCCTCGCACAACCCAGAGCTTTTTATTTTATTCTTAAGTGAAACACTACTGATCGGTTCACGTAACCCAGAGAGAAACTCAAATGGATTATTTATGACCCATCTGGCAGCAAATCTGATTTATTTGATTTCTGATTTATATTTTGGGGAGATGGATGAATACTTAAAATAAAATGTCAATCTTCTACTTAATTTCAATTACATTAGATGGTGTTGGCAGATGCTTATTTGCCATGAATAATTTATTCATAATTTCTAATTTATTTATGCATTTTGGAGATATTTAATTTCCTCAAAACATATTCTGATTCTGACATTACCATATGAGAATGGAGTTAAACCATTGGTCCACCAGCACTGATGAACAACCGAACACAAAACCACAAACTTTTTCATAATATGAGCATGTTGGGTTTTTCACAGAGCTAATGCTGATTGGCTGTTTAAAGGTACAATATGTAACTTTTCCGCATTAAAATGTCTAAAAAACCACTAGACCTATGTTCTATATTTTGTTGAGTTGTGTAACTTACATGATCCCAAATGTTTCCAACAATTTTCAAACCCAGAGAAATCCGTCATTTTAATATAGGTAACGGACCATTTCATGAGGTCACCTGGCAATGACGTCATATACTGTCGATGGCGTCATATCCTGTCAATGGCGTCATATCCTGTCAATGGCGTCACATCCTGTCAATGGCGTCATATCCTGTCAATGGCGTCATATCCTGCCAATGGCGTCATATCCTGCCAATGGCGTCATATCCCCTTTACGCCGCATTGGCCGTTGGATCTTACGTCAACGTCGCCGCCATATTGGACAGGTTTTCTACTCCATGTAGATCATAAACACTTGAATATCAAAACGACTCATTGAAATCGGTTGAGAAATGTAAACGTTACAGTGTTTTTTATCCAGAAAACCGCTGCTCCCCCGTTTACTTGTATTTGTTTACAGGCCGGTCTTGCCAGCTCCAATATGGCGGCGAAGTTGACGTATCGAAGCAATCAATACGACGTCTATGCGCTAACGTTAGCTAGCCACTGTATTGTACTATTGTTTGTATTGCTCTACTATTACTCTAACTATTGTTTGATGGAGCATGATGATTTATCGCTATCTGTTGTTGAACCATTGCCGATGAAAATCAGCATGGCACAGCAAGACAACAACTCCCATGATCCCGGCCTGCTACTGCATCATCAATCTCCGCCCTCTTTTCTTAATGTTTTGATTGAGAGACCCCTAGCGGCAGAAATTACACATTGTACCTTTAACAGTGCCACCAATAATAATAAGCAATAGATGCTGTACCCTTCACCAGGCATCTCCATCAGTTGCATTATTCACATGAATTTACGTTGATATTAGAGTTGTTGCCGGTTTGTGGAAAAGTCTGTGACACTAATGCGTGGCTTCCACTTCTAACATTATTCTAACCACATACCTGGTGGGAAAATCCTACCGCCAATGAGTCGGTGTTCAGTTTCATGGCATCGGCCTATCCTCTCAAGATGGCTTCTCATTTGTATTCAGAAAGAATGTAGATTGCAATAAAAAATGACATTTGGCATCAGTCTGTCTTGTGACAAACGTAATTATTTGAAACCTGATCTGAGAGAATACTTGGACGAATAGTCGACCTGGAATTGAAATCTTTACAGTACTTTTGTTTCGATGAAATTACATGAAGCTTTATTTGCTGCTTATTTTGTACATTGTATTTCGCCCTTTACAATTTCGGAGCTCACTTCCCCGCTAATGTGCTTTTCAAAGCTTTTCGGGTTGGTTTCATCAGGTCATTGTCTCTGAACCCGGAGGTTGGCCCCAAGGCTGCGTGGTGGGCAGACGGGTTCTATCAGGCAGAACAGCCCTTCAGGAAATTATCGAATTAACCAGAAAGGTGCTATGATGATTAATTGCACTTGTCGGCAGCATTTTACCCTAAAACCTCTGTAAACAATCAGTTTCAAAGTGCTCCCTCACTGCAGCCGTGAGGCCGTAGGGAAATATAAAATAACTATATTCAAGCATTGATCCCATTGTCCATATAGATACAGCCAAAATCAACTCATTCTGATTCACGTCCAGACAAACGGTTAAGGGGCTGGTGTTGGCACCTGACTGTGTGCGCATTGCCCGTGTCCTTGTGCGTGTTTTAATGTGTGTATCTGCCTCTGCTTCTGCGTCTATGTGCGTTTTCCTTTTATTTTTTTGCGTAGGAAGAAACCTGAAGAGGTTGACAACATGATTACATGCCCGGAGCGTCGCCGCCTCGCATGTGTTGCAGACGCAGAGGAAAAGATGAAAACACACCGGTACTGTAGAGGCAGTGCTGATGACGGAGCCAGAATTAGGCGCGTGGGTGCAGGGAGTTCAGACCGGGCTGTTAGTCGCCGGGCTAATAATAATAATAATAATAATAATAATAATAATAATAATAATACGCAGCTATCACTGCTGACGAGGAGCACGAGGTGGGAGGACATCGCATGGGCCAAGGACGTCAGCAGGGGTTGTAGCCGCTAAAACAGGCTGCGTTTCAATCAGGAGACACCTGGTGGAATGAAAATAACATTAAATAGACGATAGTTAAAGTTTGGACTTGGGGCTCGATGTATGGAAAGTAGATCTTTAGGAGAAGGGTTTGGGTGGACTCCTAGAACCGGAGCTTCTAGATGATCTCTGACCTCTACTGGTGTAGATGGGACCTGGTACTGGTGGAGATGGGACCTGGTACTGCAAGAGATGGGACTTGATACTGGTGGAGATGGGAGCTGATACTGGTGAAGATGGGACCTGGTACTGGTGGAGATGGGAGCTGATACTGGTGAAGATGGGACCTGGTACTGCAAGAGATGGGACTTGATACTGGTGGAGATGGGAGCTGATACTGGTGAAGATGGGACCTGGTACTGGTGGAGATGGGAGCTGATACTGGTGAAGATGGGACCTGGTACTGCAAGAGATGGGATTGATACTGGTGGAGATGGGAGTTGATACTAATGAAGATGGGACCTGGTACTGGTGGAGATGGGACTTGATACTGGTGAAGATGGGACTTGATACTGGTGGAGATGGGAGCTGATACTGGTGAAGATGGGACCTGGTACTGGTGGAGATGGGAGCTGATACTGGTGAAGATGGGACCTGGTACTGCAAGAGATGGGATTGATACTGGTGGAGATGGGAGTTGATACTGGTGAAGATGGGACCTGATACTGGTGGAGATGGGACCTGATACTGGTGAAGATGGGACTTGATACTGGTGGAGATGGGAGCTGATACTGGTGAAGATGGGACTTGATACTGGTGGAGATGGGAGCTGATACTGGTGAAGATGGGACCTGGTACTGCAAGAGATGGGACTTGATACTGGTGGAGATGGGAACTGATACTGGAAGAGATGAGACTTGATACTGGTGGAGATGGGAGCTGATACTAATGAAGATGGGACCTGGTACTGGTGGAGATGGGAGCTGATACTGATGGAGATGGGACCTGGTACTGGTGGAGATGGGAGCTGATACTAATGAAGATGGGACCTGGTACTGGTGGAGATGGGAGCTGATACTGATGGAGATGGGACCTGGTACTGGTGGAGATGCTAGCTGATACTGGTGGAGATGGGGTGGAGGTGGCAGCATAAGAACACAGCATCTGAAATGACGGGGAAGCCAGCGAGACCGGCCAGCAGCACCGCAAGGCACCAGGATGAATCTCCGGTTGGTCGGGTGAGGTACCTGTAGCTGATTCAAATCTCTGGTGATTAGAGACAACGCTGAGAAGTCATCTTCCTGTCTGAAGCCCCATTACACACACACACACACACACACACACATACAGTAGGTTTTACACGCACACACACACACATAGCGAACAACGTGCCTCCCTCACCAGGCTCATCCGGTGATCCAGGACGCTTTTGCAAGTGTGTTTTTATAGACACGCGGTAGAATGTAAATGTGAAAATAAACCATCTTAGGTCTTGAAGTCTTTGGCAAAGACATTGCACCGCTCCCCTGCCTTGCATGCGGCTTGTTGCTTTTGTTTTGACTCGTGGCAGCGAGAGAAAAGCTGTTTGTTGGGTTCAT
>OMKR01001831.1:0-10141 GCA_900302355.1 Cyttopsis rosea
GTAAAACAAAGAATACCCCTCAGGCGGACAACCTGGGAGCTGGAAACCCGCCCTAGCAAACAGGGCAGGTGGAGCGGTTCCGTAGGGCGACCAGGGGGCAGGGCAAGTGAGCGGGACCGCTCGGGCGGTCGACCCGACCAAGAGACTGGGAGTCGGCGGAGAAGGCAGACTGCCGGAGGTCTGGCCGTACATTGACGGAGAAAGCCGACCGGGCGACCAGTCCAGGAACCCGGTGTAGCCAGGGAAATAGGCGACAGCTGCATCTCAGGGACGGGAGGTAGCTGCAGTGCAGGGGCAGTTGACTGCAGTTCAGGGGCTGGAGACAGACCTGTTGCTGTTGGGACAGCGGACAAACACACAGGCACAGACTGGATGTCGGCAAGGGCGACCAACGGCTCGGGACCAGGAAAGGACTGAGCCTCAGGCGGTCAACGGCTCTGGAACAAGAGCAGGTTGAGCTTTGTCAGGGGCGGCCGACGACCCTGGAAGAAGAACGGGCTGAGGAACAGCTACGCCGGGATCAGGAGCGCTGGGCAGTGGAGAAAGCCGACGGCCTCTGGGATCCTTGTGACCACGCTTTCTCCTGGAGGATTTTCCTGAGGGTACCCGGGGAAAATGGCAAGGTGTGACCCGCATCTAACTGACGGAAGTGCAGGCAGAGGGCGAGCAGTCCGGGGTGCCTTGAGGGAACGTTCCGGCCCGGAAACCTGTTGGCGGCTAGCAGGCCCAAAGGCAGGCAGGCGGTAAGTGGTAGTCTGACGATATAGTTTTGACATTGTAGATTCATTCCAAATGATCTGGCGAGGACTAAATGAACGGGAAACAGGTTCTATACAGGTGGAGCGACGAGGAAGGTAAAGACAGCGGTCTAGATTGCTGAATGGGGTCAGCTGTGCAGAGGCAGCAATGCAGGACCAGAGTAACAGATAGAGGGAGCTAGAGAAAGAGAGAGAGAGAGAGATCGGGGTAGAGAGAAAGAGAGAGAGAGAGAAAGAGAGAGAGAGAGAGAGTGTGACGGGGAGATACCACGACGGGGGGAACACAGGACTACATACACAAGGGAGAGAAGGAAAACCAAGAACAGAATAATTATAACAAAACAGGTCACAACCATGACATTAACGGCTAATAGCTCAACCACGAGCCCTGATGCAATCCTAGTAAAAAAAAAATTAATGTGATGCACAATTTGGTTAAACGTTTTCCATTGAGAAATGATATGGCCTTGACAATCAAATAAAATAGCATTTTAGCAAAGAAGGAATTCCACTTGACCTTGGACGTTAAAGTGATCATCTCAAAATGTTTCATTTAAATTAATGTCTAAAAGTCACTATCTATCACCAAATATTTTAACACAAAGGTGATTGAGCCTGTGGCCCACTGATTAAAGCCCTTGCATTTGCGGTAATATGAGTTTTAAAAACCGGGTGTTGAGTGCGACATTCCCAGGAAAATTCACAAGCACCTGCACACACGCAGTTTGTGGCGCGTTTTACACCGGCCAGCAGTGATTGGTCCACCAGAGAGGGGAGGCGGAGCTAACGCGACGGACCGGCTCCTCGGCTCCGGCTGCCGAGAAGACGATCAAACTTGACGATCTACAGGAAGTAAAAGCCGTAACAAGGTTTCCGTAGGTGAACCTGCGGAAGGATCATTAATAGCAGGAGCGAGCCCCGGCCGCTCACACACACAGCCACACCGCTGTGTGTGTGTGTGTGTGTGTGTGTGTGGACCAGTGTGGCGTTCACGTTGCGAGTAAACATTTACTGTCTGAACACGCACAGAAAAGATCGATGACTACTGACGATGAAACTTGACATGAAGGCAAACAATCAAAAAATCAAGGTGAAAGTAAAACACCGGCAAACACCAGCAAACCAACTGACTGACGTCACTCAGCCGACACTATTTGGAATTCTGGGAAGTGAAGTCTCCTGTGAGGTAGACGGGGTTACCTGCAATTCCATTACTACCGCAAGTGTCGGCAAAAAAAAGAAAAAAAAGAATGATGATTGTGTCTTTAATAGCAATGTCGTAATTGAGCACATTTAAAGGGTATACTGTGATTTTCTAGCCATGTGGCCGTGGACTTTCCAGCATTTCCTGTGTCGTCCGAACGTCCGTCTATTGCGTCCAATTTTCTGAAAATAATACTTCATATATTTCAACTATTACACTGGTTGTGAGTGCACAGAATAGACCTTGGAACCAGAAAGACGGTGGAAATGGGAACGTTGGTCTGAGGGCAAGCCAGAAGAAACCAGAACACCCACTGCGACCCACTGCGACCAGTCCAAGCACTTCACCATTAATAGCCCTTGTTCACGCATACATCTACCCTCATGCACCAAGATAATGGTGCTACTCCACAGAGGCTACACAGTGTCACAAAAGCCTTCTGAGATCATTTGGATTTTATTATAATTTGTTTTAAATAAAAGCCATTTCCTGTTTCTTTGTGAGCGCAGTCGTCTTGGACATGGACACAAAGTGACTGAAAAGCCTTTAACAGAAGAAGACGCCTTTTCTGGGTCACCGCCACCGCTTTAAATGTATTATTATGGCTTCAAATAAAAAACAAGGATTTGAAGATTCAAGAACACATTTGAACACCGACTGGAGAGTGGCGGTAGGAAATGTACAAAAGTATATTTATATAACATTCAGGCTGTAAAGTATGTAAATGTAGTGTTAGAATAGATTTTTTGTTTTCATTTCACGCAGGCCATGAAGCACTCAATGGCATATGCAATAAAACTGTAATAACACTGTACTAAGTTGGACTAAAAACACTGTCATAAAACTGTAACAAGTTAGACTAATAACACTGTCATGACAGTGTAATAACACTGTAACACTGTTGGCACCGTGCTCCGGTGGGTTATCGCCCGATCAGGGGCCTTTCTGTGTGGAGTTTGCACGTTCTCCCCATGTTCACATGGGTCTCCTCCAACATAAAGACCCCGACTAAAAACGTGCAGAACACTTCCTGTCCTGTCCCTGACCGCGGCATGGACCCACCACCTGGAATTGGTCCCCGGGCGCCGACGAAGTGAGGGCTGCCCACTGCTCCTGGCTGCCCCTGGAGGAAGGACGGCCAGGATGGGATAAAAGCAGAGACTGTATCTCATCGTTCGCTACTCCTGCATGTGTGTGTGTGTGTGTGTCACCATCCGCATGTGTGTGTGGTAAAAAAACGTGTGATGAATAAATCATTCTTCTTATTCTTCTTTAGGTTTTGTTACATGAGCATAAAGGCCTATTTCAGTGTGGAAAGCATGAGTCTGTGCCATTAAGCTTCCCAAAAAAAAATAAAAATAAAAATAAAAATAAAACCTACTCCAAAAAGCTGCTTAGACACATTGAATAAGATGTGAGGGGGCTGTCTAGAAGCAGAACACACTGGACTTATGGGCTCTCATATTTGCACCAATAACACCTGCTCTTGACTACATGCAGAGCAAATGAAACCATCTCTTATAAAAGGGTGTATTCTCATTCAACATGTTAAGTGGAGAAAATGAAAAGACACTTAGGCACAATTTGGACTGTCCTTAAAGCCATAAAACAAACGTGTCTTCACTATGTTTTTTGACTGCATGACTGTGTCAAAGTTTGTGTGGCACGTCCATCTGCTTGCATTACATTCTCTTGTCAATAACTAATAGCTATGTTGTGTTCCACATGAAATGTATCTACCATCTCAACCTTTATAAAGCTCTTCTCAGGAGGGAACTATAAAGCTGGGGTCCATGACAGGTTAGCCTTTGCCTGGTGTTTCGCCTGGTCTGTCATTCTTGTTGGTTAACATCTCTTCTAATTGGGTAAAGATTGAAAAAAGAAAAGACATTAATTAATAAAATAGCATTAGGTTCATAAAACAAAATGTAAAAAAATGTATGAACATACAACATAAGAACAAAATACTAGTGGCTGAGTGTAATAGAATGGATAAATAAGGAATAAAGCTGCAGCCAAGACCTTAACTCAAGGAAACTGCATCAAGAAGTGATGACAACACTAAAAGCTGACCAACTGCAGCCTAACGTTATTAGTATGATATGGACCTGATGGAATTGAGTGATGAATGCTTTAATGCAAGAGGCGAGGCACAAATGTTGACTCAATGTAGTTTGTCACTGCAGCACTCCACTGGGCAGTTATCCCTCCCCACCCCCACCTGCGCAGTAGGTCGATGTTTGCTTTGATATGCTGGGCAACAGCAGGAAGTACCAAATCATTTTTGCTATACATTTCCAATTCTTATATAGTTCTACTATAACCATCCCATTAGGTTTGCGTGATGAAAACTATACCACAGATCATTACACAATACATAAGTATTGTGATATGCGAGTACATTGTCCTGTTTACAGTAAGTGTTTGGAGACTGTAAACACAGCCACACACTCTGGTTAGACTTTTGTCCATTTAATTTTAGTTACACCATCTGTCTCATAAAAACTAAGCATTAATTAAATCCAATGTTTCCAGTTCTGAAAATTAATCTAAGATCCCTTGTTACAAATGGGTTTTTTTTGTGAGAGTGTAGATTATTTTAACAATGTCTCTAGTTAATGACATGAAAAATATTTGTGTAAACATTGTGTTAAATGTAGCATGTGCCATTAGTGCACTTTGTTAAAGCTTAGACTATTAAGACATATTTCCCATGCAAGTTTACATGACAGCACATTTAAATGTGAGCCGTCCTAAATGGGCGGTACTCTCCAGAATGCAGTACCTGTACTTCTACATTTTACTCTTTGGCGAGACGTTTTCTTGCGCACTGGTATTTCTCACAAGCTGCCAATGCTCTGTTCTGTCCTCTACCCTTAAGTGGACATACTGTAAAAGATATCATGTTATCGAGTTGGAGCGCACAATTTTTTATTATTATTAGAGGTTACCATGGGGTTCGGGGGTCGGGGTTACCATGACGTCATTGACGGGGGATTTCTTTAGATTATGGGCATCAGTGTTCATGAAAACGGACCATAACTTTTCCTTTATATAATTATACAAAAAATGTAATTGTTCTAAACCGGGGCTAAGCAGATTTATGAAGGGGCTATATGTGAATATGTATTAAATGCAAAATAAATGAATAATGTGACATTACATGAGCGATTACATTTGTTATGCATTTTAAGCGATGACTGCTTGAACCTAAGCAAGTTATTTTCCGAGGAATTTACCATCTTGCAAATGATTAAGCCTTTATAACTCATAGTGAGCTCTTGGTAATAAGTGCCAACACAGAATGTGAGATCTTCAACCTAAAACCATTATTTTTGTCCCCCTGGTCTGGAGACTATTTGTAAACCAGCCACACTGTTTCATACTATTAACTCAAGAATTAATAAAGAAAAAAGCTATACAAAGGTAAATAATAAATAAATAAATGCTGCATTTTAAATTTGGAGACCAGTTTGTAGATCAGCCACATTATTTTGTGGTCGTATGTAAATCCATTCAAACAATAATGTTACTAGCTAGATGGCCAGCTAAGTTTGGAAATATTTAATTACATTGCACAAAGAAGGTTTCAGAGGAACTCTATAGTGCTTTGCTCAGAACTTTGTTGGTGCTCTAAAATTAAACCTAGGGTGAAGACGTTAACTCTTATTGGTATGGTACTTGTAGAGCCCTGCCCACAGAAAATTGCCACTTCTTAAAATATTCATTTCTGACCTTTCCAGTCGATTCTGTAACTCATTATTGAATTCAGAGGCAATGGATTACAGAAAAAGCAAACATCGAAGACTGATCAAAGAATTGGAATTATGTCCAAACAAACAGTGAACTACAATATATTGCTTCAACCTCCGTCAGAGTGGAAATCACTTTGATACAACAGAAGAGTGTGTGGCCAAAGTCTATTGTTCAGTTAAAAATGTGACTCTGAAAAAGTATGAATAAAATACAACAAAAATGAAATTCATAAAAGATAATAATAATATAAATGCACAATACAAAAATAATTGTTCGGACCAAATCACAAGAGCATAATGGTTACTTTGCAATGAAACTATGACAAGTGTTACCTTCATAGCGAGTTCAGCCAGAAAGGCAGAGAACAACTGGAAGCCCACATCAGAGGATACCCTCTCTCTCTAACTGCCGTCTGCAACAGTGCCGAGTTTCCCAATGGAGCAACAATAGTCCAACTTGAATTGAGGACTGATCCTAAGGAGCTGTTGTTGAAAGGCAAAGGCTCATTGTTCTAGTAGCATCCCTGCAGCTGCACAGGACACAGAATGTACTGTACCATGGGCTGGTACTGGCCTACATAACACTGTGTCCCTCGGCACTGGGGAGGAGAAAAACTCATCTAGACCTCGCTCTGGGAGCTATCTGCTGCCTCAATCATCTGGTCTTCTCAAATAAGCCACTGACAGATGTTCTACTGACAACTCCCGCAATATTTTCCTCAAACCACAGACAATTCTGTTAAAGGATAACAGGTGGCAATAAGACAGAGCTCTTTTTCTCAAAAGAAAACAGATTTCCTCATAATTATCTGTTTGTGTACGATGTGAATATCAATGAATTTAGTTTGGAATTCATTGGTGCACAAACACTGCCTCTGGCATAGCTTCAGACAAAAGTGCAGGATGAAAATGAATGAGGGACCTGAAAATGTTTGTGAAAAACTGGCTGTGGACTAAAAGAAACAGGAAATGTCAAAGCGGTTTACACAATGCTGACCAATGTCTGTTATCCAGTGGATACTTTGGTTTCATTGTTCTGTAAAATGAAACTCAGAAAAGAGAGCAAATGTTATTACAAAACCTGGTAGTTGAAAATCACGCTGCTTACTTTTTAAAAATGTTTTTGTTTTTTTAAAGGTTATATTTGAAATAGTTATGGTGTTGAAGTCCCTTCGCTCTGTCTCAATCAAACTTGCCTTACTTGATATGAAGTCTACAGACATTTGGCTTCGTGGCCATGAATTATTTTTTATGGTGTCTTAGAAAAGTAGGAAGAAAAGTGAGCACATTTCAAGAAGCACCAGTTATACTAATTTATCATTAAAGGGAAATTTAATTAAATTAAAGTAGCCTGGATTTAACAGAGTACAGATGTTTCCTGGATAAGTGCACATGTTCTGTGTACAAAAAGAGATGGGAGAAGGGATAAAGAATTGAGACGTGTGAAGATAAGGCAACAGATTACTAGTGCTGTAATCAAGACCACCCAAGGCAAGACCAAGACAAAAAAGATTTTTCAATTCAAGTTTGTCAAGTACAAGACAGTGACAAGTCTAAATCAAGGCCAATGGGGCAGAAACTTTGGTAAGGACCAGAACAGTCGCACTGAATACTATGACTGTCTAGCATCATAGTAAGCATAAAAACTTGACTTCACTCTATCGATCAATGGAGAAATTGTAAAAGTTTGCTGGCCCTGTGTAGCCTTCCATGTGTATATGCAAGTGCTATGTTTACATGATGCATGGATTTCATTTCTGCACCCAATTTGAGAGTTATAACATCACCAAGATTGGATTTCTTTGCTACTGCTGCTAAAAAAAAACTATAACTTCTATCAGGTACACTTTTACATTATGAGTGAGAGGACAACATTGTCTGATTTGATATATAATATGTGTGGCATTTTCCCATAGGAAACCTGTAAACCACTGGCCGAAACCTTCCACAGTTCTAGCAGATCCATCGGGATCGAGACGGTCGTTTTGATGTATGTGTGATGCAAACGTAATAAATATTAAGAAAAGTGCAGTTTTGCAATAGTGTCAAGGGTCCGCACTGTCAGAGACGGATTAAAGTCCAAGTCAATACACTGTCAAGTCCGAGACAAGACTTCGAGTCTTTTAAAATGCGGACTTGAGAATGGGCTCCAGACAGAGTCAATACTCTGGTACCACAACCCTGCAGATTACAGAGTGCCTCGATCAGGATGCTCTTCTCAGGTGCCGTTTTTCCCACCCTCTCGTTTGCATGTATTGCATGGGCTGTGACTAATCTGCTCAACAGCACGATGTGGCTTTCATCCCACCGCCCGTCTGGCGGAGAGAGCCACCCGATGGCACGGAAGAGGCATCTGCATCCCAATGTTCATGAGCTTATGAATAAAAAAAAAAGTATGTGAGCAGCAGTCCCTTTTGATGACATTATCTTTACAATGCACCTAACTATACTGACTATAATTGGAATTCAGTTAATTATCCCGAAACATTGCATGAAGAGGAACGAGTCTAATGACTAAAATCAATGTGGCCCTCTTCTGTCTGTGCTGAGGTCATGCTTGGTTTGGGCAGTTTCTCACCGTGCCTTTCCCTCCAGTCAATCGTGTCCACAGTTAAAAGACTCATTTTTCTCCCCCTGGATGAATGATGCCGCCTGCCTAGCTGAGAATTTTCCGGAGGTAATCATTGTATGCTGTTGTTTACAGTAACTGTTGGGGATAGGGGGCTGCTGGCGGGTGTGTGTAATTGAGAATGTTGATGTTTACTTGTCTGTGCAGCGAGTACCCTTTCAGGTGGTAACGAGGGCAGAAATGGAGAACACAACAGAATAACGAAACATCTGAGAGATTTCCTTTCTTCACACCCCACCCATACTGACACAATACACACACCTCACTGTGAATGCTCTCTGGGTAATGCTGGAGCTGGAGCATGCCACAAGAGTTTCAAGCTGAGCCATTATAAATATATGAATGACCAGAATGCATTTTAAGTGCCGCTACCGTGGCCAAGATAGGTGGGTCAGAAGAGGAGTGTTGTGAAGAGAATTCAAAATAAAATGAAGCCATCTGAATTATTTAGAGGTACAAACTGAGAATTCAACCTAGCTTTTAGACGGAAATGGAAAATTGCCATAAAAAGCAATGCCGCACCCCCCAGTTTGCTTAGAAGTACCAAGTCTCCCTCCACTGTGTCACTGGCACCCCCACACAGATGACCTGAAAGTGTCAACATGGAGAGCAGAGCAGAGGCTATACACAATCATTTAGAAATTTTAGTTGGCGATTAACAATTTTCTAGCCACTTTCATAGTTGGGCTGCACAATTAATCGTTTTAGAATCGCTTTCTGAATTTATGTCACTACGCGATCTCATTCCGACAAGAAGCAATCTTGCTGCATTTGCATTAGGGAGATTCGTTTCATCAAAAGAGGTGTTTCTCATCTCTCAGTTACTTTAACCAATGACAACACTGCAATACACTACATGACAAATCAGCATAGAAAGAGTGGAACATGAAGTCAAAAAACATTAAGTTTGGTTTTGTTTAACAAACACCAGTTCACCATGATAATAGCAATTTTAGTTCTGCTAATTGTGATGCATGAAGCCTCCATTTACAACTGTACTCAAAAAACAACACAGCTAGCTAATGTTTTTGCTAACGTGTTAACATATTTTTAGCTATAATTGGCCCCAGTCGACAGCAGAGTCCACTGTGAGCTGGGGAATGTGCTAGAACCAAACAGGTTTACAAGAATGATAGCCATCTACATTGTGATGGCATCCATCTAATGACATAATTTGTACAGATTAGTCTGACTCCGCTGTAGTAGTTTTCCATTTTGGAGCACAGCTTGAAAGAAGTGTCAAAGGCCACAGCCAATGATTAACAGCCAAATTAAATTATTTTTTTGCATGTTTGTCACACTTAAATGTTTCAGATCAAACAAATTTAAATATTAGTCAAAGACAACACAAGTAAACACAAAATGCAGTTTTTAAATGAATGTTTTTATTATAAAAGGGAGAAAAGAAATCCAAACCTACATGGCCCTGTGTGAAAAAGTGTTTGCCCCCCCCTGTTAAAACATAACTTAACTGTGGTTTATCACACCTGAGTTCAATTTCTCTAGCCACACCCAGGCCTGATTACTGCCACACCTGTTCTCAATCAAGAAATCACTTAAATAGGACCTGCCTGACAAAGTGAAGTAGACCAAAGGATCCTCAAAAGCTAGACATCATGCAGAGATCCAAAGAAATTCAGGAACAAATGAGAAAGAAAGTAATTGAGATCATCAGTCTGGAAAAGGTTATAAAGCCATTTCTAAAGCTTTGGGACTCCAGCGAACCACAGTGAGAGCCATTATCCACAAATGGCGAAAACATGGAACAGTGGTGAACCTTCCCAGGAGTGGCCGG
>OMKR01001837.1:13229-24046 GCA_900302355.1 Cyttopsis rosea
ATTCCTTCCATGTTTGGCATCATCCATAAAACGGCAAATGTACATTGAGATCTCAGAAATGATGCCAGTCATAAACAATAGCTTAATAAATGTTAATGTATTATGAATAACTTTAAATAAAAAGCTATTTACAATATATATATATATATATATATATATATATATATAAAACATTGATCGCCTCTTGAGTATTAAATATACAGTATTCCCATACCTGGTTTGCATAAGCTTCTGGAGCTAAGGTTTTATACAGAGGTCCCATTAAAGTGGCTAGATTTTGAAGGTTGTGCTCCAGTTTCTCCTCCTGTAAGAGAGTATTTTGCAGCATGTCATTGCTGAAGAAATTTAAATCCTATTCAAAAAATGAAGTTGCAAATAGATGAATGCATTGTATTTGTACTATATACCTCTTTAGAATCATCCCCAAGAAGCTTGAACTTCCTTGGAATTTTGCTCCTCGCAAACTTGCAGCCATTGTAATACATGCTCCAGGAACACCCAAATGAGAAGGAAGCTCCACAAGCATCAGGGTTTAATCCCTGGCATGCACAGGTCCTCCTGAATGACAACAAAAAAAGGTTCACTTTGATGATGCTGCCCTTTTTACTCAGTGTTATTCAAAATTTAAGACAGTAATAACAAGCCAACAACCTTTATGTAACAAAACAAGTTGCTTTTCTGAATGACAAAATAAATGAGCAAAAAAAAAACTTTTCCCAAGTATTCACAATAAATGTGTAGAAGAGAACATGTTTTACTAATACAAATAATACTAATACTCACTCACAATCTAACTCTTAATATAAGTCACTATCAAGATAATTAACAGGATTTTGCATTGCAAACTCTAGAGTGGCTCTAGTAGGCGGGCTTTCCCTTGAAATGAAACGTCTAAATGTGAAGATAAAGTATTAAACACTTCTTCTTGTCTCATGGCAATAAAGATCAGAATAAAAGCTGATAAAAAAAAGCTTTGTCCAAGTTTGTGTCACTTACTCCTCGTTGAGTGCACAGCGTCTCTGGGTGTGGGCTCCGTGCTTGGTTAGAGTGTCGCTTAACTCGAGGTAGAGACGGTCAGCCAAGTTGGCGGGGATGCCCTCCCAGATCAGGATGACCACAATGATGCAGGCGGTCTCACATGTGTGACCAGCACGCTCCCGCACAAGGACCAGCAGTTTTTCTTCAACACTGGAACGACGGATTACCTGCAAGACACATGGATCCAAATATGAATACTCATGAAGCCAATTAAGACAAATACTGTGTAAGTTGATGTGTCTATTTACCTTAGACATTAAAAAGACAAAATTGCTCACCCATTTGGCTATAGGACAGCCCTGTGTACTTTTCCCTTCCTTGCCTGTATAAATTACTTTTTCAATCCTGATAGCCCGCCCAGTTAGACCAGACCTAAATAGACAAAATAACAGAAGTGCAATCAATTAGTAAATGTAGTGTGTTGTTTACAGGGACCTTATAAATTGTGTTTGAAAGGAGTCACATCTGTGGTTTACCTTTTCTCCATGACTTCCCGTATGCTAGCAACAGAAGGTGCCGCTCCCAAGTGAGTGTAATAGGGTCCCTCATCCTTCTCACTGATTTGTTCTGAAAAACATGCACGAAAATTACACAAATATTTTAACATTTTACGACCCCAGTCATATTTTCAAAGCTGACAAAATGGGACTCACCAACGCAGTGACAGGATGCTATGTCATACTGTGTTTTGATAGGAGTGTCTAGAAGGTTCTTTATGGGTGTATCCAATAGCTTCATAGGAAATTCAACAAAGCTCTGGAGCAGGGGTTCCTTTTTAGGAGTGAAATCCATAGGTCTTTTGAGGTCAAAAGAGGATGAGGTGACCCCTGTTGACTCCATTCCACCAAGATCAGTGTTGGTTGACATAATTGTGACGCCTCCTGAAGACTCCACCTTTACCTTAGATGAGTTGATTATGATGGACTTCTTCTCAAAGACAGGAGAAAGCTGATACTGCCTCAGGCTTTGTTCCATGGTGGCCAGGATGCTCCCCTGCTTGTGGTTTTGTTTGCATGTTGATTGCATATACTCCTGCTTGACCTGCGCACTGCCCATGCCCATCTCTCGCCCTTGCATCTGTTGTCTCTGCTGATGTAGTCCAGACCCCAACCGGGGTCCATTTTCCATTTTGACACCTATTGGGCCTTGTTTAATGTCACTAGGGCTCTGGGATGGATGATGAGTGGGTCCTTGGCGCTCCTGCCGCTGTAAAAGGTGCGTCCTCAGGGCCGCATGCTTCTGAATGTCTCCCTGATGCCCCGAATTTACAAGGGGTAATTGGTATCCTCTCTGGAACTGGGAGCATGACTCCTGTTGCTGCTGTTCTGCTTTAGGATACAAATGAGCTGACACCTGTTGATTTAATGTGCTCTGTGGCATTTGAGGCTGTGACTGAGTGGTGGTCTTCTCAAAGTCGGTATTGTTGGACTGGTGGAAAAGTGGAATAGACTGCTGTGGATTATATTGCTTGAAATTAGTGCTGCCTTGATTTGCTGCTGCATACTGCCTCTGATGTTGCTGTGGCATTTCTACTGTTTTGCTGTAATTGAATGTTGCTTGGTCACTGTGTTGAGACTGAATCGAATTTACTCTCTCAGGCTGGTTGGGTTGGAACTGCTGCTGACCTGGCTGAGGTTGACTATGGGGTCTGTAGTTAGGGGACTTTAGCGGCTGTCCCTCAAACTGAGGTGGGTGAGACAGAGGACGTTGTTGTTGCTGTCGTTGTTGATGATGGTTCTGCTGCTGTTGTGGTACAAAGTCTGGTGATAGTATGTCCTGCAGATCTTGGTCTGCTTCACATAAGTGCTGTGACTGCATGGGAGTGCGATAACAGTTATCTGCTTGCTGCTGTTGGGAAAGGTTGCACTGCTGGGGCATTTGCTGAGCGAGAGGTTGCTGCATTATAGCTACTTTAGTATTGGGTTGCTGCCACTCAGGGGCAGTGTGGTGCTGAGTTGAAGCACAATGTGATTGGGCTGGCACACAGTCCTGCTTTTGCTGCTGCTGGAAACTGTTAGACCCTTGGGTACTATCTGTGAAACCTCCTTGGTTTTGGAATCTTTGTACTGGGTCTGCTTCTAGCATCTGGCCATTGGCTTTAGGATTAGGTGTCTGCTGCTCTGACTGAGGCCTGGTAAGGATCCCCCTCCACATATCCTGCTCTTGTGTCTGGGATGGCGGGCCACTGCTGGAATGTGGCTGGGAATGACAGGTGTTTAGATCTATCCATCCCCTCTGGCAGGGAGCAGGGCTTAATAAGTTGCTTTTCTGCAGGGAATGGCTGTCCAATCCATTCTCTAGCCCAGCGAGATTCGACTGCTGGGAACCTGGTCCACTCTTCTGGGTAACAGAGGTTGGGCCCATGGAGCCATTACTGTCATCCCTAGCTATACGTGAGTTCCCAGAGTGTTGCTGAAAGTGCTGTGGCTGAGGTTGCATACTGTACTGCAGGCCCTCGTCACTTCCAGATTGACCAGAAACAGGGTCATCACTTTGCCCCATTCTTTTCAATCCAGCATTGGGATAGACTTCCAACTCACTTTCCTTCCCTGCCTGGAGAGGGGTGTTGTGCCCCAGGAAGGAATTCTGGTTAAACTCTTGGTTTGGCTTCCTATACATGCCTTCATGTTTTTTGGGTTCATTTTGATGCTGTGAGCTGTTGGCAGTATTTTCAGCTTGGGCCAAACCAGATAGCTGTCCAATCCGATCCAGAGGGAGATTACACTCTTGCCCAGGGTAAGTTTGCTGCTGCTGTTGTTGCTGTTGAGGCTGGTGGTCTCCTCCATAGTTGTTGGAGTACCCATTTACCATATAGGGGGCAGTGTTATAACTGTTGCGGTCTTCATCATTGTGGTCTGTCCTAGACTGCTGTTGCGCTGATGCAGGCATCTGAGTTGAATTTGGATAACCTGAGGTTAAAGAGGGTTGTTGAGCACCTTGATTGGGAAGCTTGCTTGCTAGTGACCCATTGACTCCACCTGGCTGTGACCCAGATGTTTGTGGTGCAATGGAAACCTGTTCAGGATAATACTGAGACAGTGTTTTCTCTAGTAGATCACCTGGAGTGCCTTCCATTGTTGGGGGGGATTCAGCAGCACCATTGGAAATTGGTTTATTTCTTGAATGGCAAAAAACATCACCATTTGAGAAATTGCTATTTCTTTTCTCAAGTTTTATCTCCTTCTGCAGGGCATTACAGTCAAAATCTGTTGCCTTTGTCAGCTCAGAAAAGTTTTCCACCAAACTGGAGCTCATATTCTCGTTTCCTTTCATTTCTGACTCCATTCTGAATTTCTTGGGCTGGTGAACCAGTAAGGACTGGTCAGTGATGGCATGCGGCATCTCTCCATTCATAATATAGGATCGTTGGTCGAATAGCCCTTGGGCTGAAGTAGGGCTGTTGCCGTTTTCCCGATGTCTCTTTATGGAGGTGACCCCTGCGTTAGACTTGTAATGGTTCCAGTTCTCATGCCCATTGATCTGTACAGAAGCTCCCTCTGGAGACTGGGTTCCATTCTGGAGTTTGGTGGCAGCAATCAGGTCTGCGTTATGAGTTGTGCCAAATTGTGCCAATATTAGACTTTCTTCCGTCTCATGGCTGGCCTTTTCTGTTTCCATCTGGTCTGCTCTGGGGCCATCCACAAGACTGCCCTCTGTGCGTCCTGTAGAACAGAGAGAGGTAGAAAATGGCTTAGTTATTATCTATTTATTTTGACATTACCTTTCGGTATGACATATATTTTTTACAATATTTGTAAAAGGCACTGGGCACACCATGAGTGGCAACGGGTGTACTGTAGAATGAAGGCTGGGAATATTTCTTGTTGATATTTGTCACTATAACTAGCTATCTCCTTTTCCTGATCAAGTCTCTCATAATATCGTATTAACAAGCCAAATTCTCATTGATCAATTACTCGTTATTTTCAAACACATAAATGTAAAATGATAATACATGGTGGACGTGTGCAGACAAGACTTAATGGGGAAAAAAAGCAAACAAAGTGGGTCAATGGTGGCATAATTTACATGCTCATTGTATTAAAAATGCATATCTAAGGTGGCTGTGTTTGCGCTTTGCTTACAAACAGAAAAAAAGGTTTTGCGGAGAGTTACTGGTGTAATACATGTAGACGCTGGTGTAACCCTGGTGACTGCTATGATCACTGTTTGCTTTATGAAAATGCTGGCTGGCCTGTTCTGTCTGTAGGGAGGGATCAGCATTGGTATTTATTTATTTATAACGTCCTTTTAAAAAGATGAGCACTTTAACATGTTACCAATTCCGACCTGGAACGTCAGCACTCAACACATCCGCTCACATGAATGGCTCACACTTCAGGTTCCAAATATTAACACTGAATTTGGAAAGTCTACATTTTAATTGAGGGCCCTGCATACTTGGAACACAATACAACACATTCTGAAAATGAACTCTTTGCTACCATTAAGCTAAGCTTATTTTATTTGAAATGGTCTATCTTTCTTTGTCATGGTGCAATTTTTTTGTATTTTCTTTGTTTTGTGTTGTTGTTTGAATTAAAACATAAGTCAAGCAGAATGCAAGGTTAAATTCCCTGATGGCAGATGGGAAGGAGCTGCTGCTTATCAGCTGTTCAGCAGTGGATCTCGTCATCACTATGCCATTGTTGTCTCAGATGGGGTGATGGAAAATTACCTCCAAAGTTTGGTTTTATGTACATTATATGATGGGACATTATTGTTATACAATGACACCAATAAGGACAGTCGCTGGATCGGTACATGATTACTATTCTTATGCTGAATTATTATATCTCTGTCTCTTGCTGTGGCAGCTGTTACTTGGTAAGCTCCTTTCAGGGCTAAATCTAAACACAAAAAAAGCTCTTAGAGATGTTGACAGTCAGACGTGACTGAATCTCATATTTGACTATTGCTTTATTTGAATTTCAATTTGGTTATAATTTCAAATAATTCAGTAATGTAGTTTCATATGATTTCAGGTGGACTGCTTATACATGATGCAAAGGAGAATCACTATGGAGGGTAAAGGGCAATACAAGAATCTCCGATTTCTATTATTTTCCGTACCCTGCCGCTCTCCTGCCTGGAGCAAATCTAGATTCTAAAGCAGTATAGATTTTTCCCTGCCAGCCTCAATTATTAATGCACGTCACATCTGCAACATCTGCAAAACAATTACAGTGCAGAGCTATTGAGGTCTAATCCATCACGATTACCAGCAGTTGCAGTTGTTGTAGGAATGGGCTCTAAGAAAGGACCAAGTATGGTACATTGACCGTATTAAGGTGATGAGAAATACAGACTGGGCATTTGTCTTTGTATGAATTTGGAAGCAGGTGTGCTTGAGGGAGAGTGTTCTAATTTGGCGTGAAAGCTGTATTAAGACGATTAAGGTTATTCATCCACTCATAACTCTACTGAGCAGCACAGGGTGACACTCAGAAAGAAACAGCATTCTGAATTGTCTGTGTTTTTCAAAACACCAGAGACATTTCTGAAATAGAGAAGGAAAACAGAGGAGAAAAATCAATAATGTTATTAGTCTGAAATAGGTGTTCAGTGAGCTGCAATAAAAAGAACAGGAATGTTCATGTGAGTATGTACAGTATGTCTCCTAATTAGAAAGCTAGCAGGTATAGAATATCTGGTCATTTAGTATGGTATGGTTTTGATGTTGTTTTTTTTTGCAGTACTTTGCAGTATTAACATACCGACTGTAGTCTGTAATGAATTTCTCAGTAAAACTAAGCATGTCAAGTTTATTTATACAGCCCTTAATCACAGTTACAGACCAACATTTAATAGAAGAGAATCAAAAACACTCCCTAACCACAGATCCTCCACAGCAAAATATTGCTACAGCTTTGAAAGAAAAACACGACTTAGTGTTGCTATGTTTTGAAATTGGAATCAGAGTGCATTAGGCACTCAGTTTTCCAAATTAGCAAAGCCTTGCATGTCCCCCGGATCGCTATTAAGCAAGTTGAGAGACGACCTGAAGCGTTAAATTAGGCTGATCTTGCATCAGCTGCAATACACAGAAACAACACTTTGCTGAGATCATAATGGACATGACCGTGGCCCAACTCACGATCAACCTCTCAGGAACAGTCTTTAGCCTTTATCCTGTCTATCATAAATGTTACAACACAAACCTGTGGCCGGTCTAAAGGGGATTGAACAGAAACTTTATCAAACAGAATAAGATTGTTTTTAACCCAATCCTAATTGGGCTTTTCAGTGAGAATGATGCAAAATCTAAGTCATTAAAACGCACTCACTGCTGTAAAAAAAGAGAAATAAAACCTGTAAATCTTATTCTGTTTGCCCATTAAGATCTGAGTGAGTCCATAGGAGACAACTACCAAAACGCCCATGGTCACAAATGAAAACCATGGCCTCCAACCTTTTGAAAACATAATTGAATCCAGCTTTAAGTTCCTATGAAAGCCCTCCCGTTAATACAAACATGCTATAGGGTCAGTATAGGCACTGGTGTGTGGGGGTTGTGGGGGGAAAAAGTAAATTAATATTTGAGGCACTATGGTATGTCTCATTTGGCATGATAATGTTTCAACATTGGGCCTGATTATGACATCTGGAAACCATTACAGCTGCTTATGATCATGGTCAGAAGAGATGACATCTCCAAACTGCATTTGCTATTACAAGCCAGAACACATTTACTGGCAACACAGCTAAAAATCTAACAAATAAGTACAATAAATCAAGGGTATTGCAGCCAAATTGGTTACTCAGCACATAGATTGACCAATAAGTGTCATAAAAGATTTGAAGAATGAGGTACTGTATGATTTGACACTTAATGAAAAATTGGTTGAAACATATCAGATTGAAATAAAGTGGAATTAATTAAAGTGCAATGCCTTAAATACAACGGTTATATGTGTGAATACACAACTCAAAATGCATTCCATCCATCTGGGAGGAACGGAAACTATGTTTACAGTGGTGTTATGGAATGGAATTTAAATGTTGAAACCCACTGCAAGGACTGGTGATACTGAGTGCTGAGTGAAAAAAGTAGCTCTCTTTAAACAAAGCAATTTTAAACAATTCTGTCAATTTATTCTATGCACAAGGTCCATGTGCTCATTTGGGACACTATTGGGACCCAGATGATCAATTAAGGGAAATCGTGGGCCGAGGGAGACTCAGGGAGACTTATTTAGCTAAAATAACGATGCGTTTCCCTGTGTCAATCCCCACGGTCGTCCTGCAGACCCCTGGTGTTACCGTGCTAAATCTCCTGCAAACGAGCCAAGCTGCTGCAGGGGAGTTTGGGGGGACTGCTGTCATTGTCACCACAGAGACACACACACACACACTAGCAGGTGAAGCTGTGCATACAGCACAAGTGGTATGGTCAAAACAAGGCAATAAACGAGCTAAATCATTAGTTAATTATTATTATTATTATTATTATTATTATTATTATTATTATTGTTCATTTTATTTCTTAAATAGACAGGTTATTTTCCTAACGATCACAAAAATAAGATGTATGGAAGGAAAAACCTTTCATTTTGAGTCTTTTAGTCAAAACATTCAAATATTGGCTGTATATAAATGCTTTATACTGTAGGTACATATTTCATGTGATATGGCCCTATGACATGTGAAAACTAGTTTAAACATAAAATAAATCAAATAAATGTTTGGCCAAAGGAAATTATAGAATCTTATTTTTGTGTCAACAAATGTGTGTTCCTCACTGAAGCAATGAATCAAAAGAATCCCTGGAGAGAAAAAAAATCCAAATTGTGTAATTCAACATGTCATTGCTTAAGAGTTTAATGTGACTCTGACTCTCATTGCACACTGACTTTAAAGAAAATGAAATGTGTTCTATTTTGGGGGTATTGGCAACTTTAATGTCTTCTATTCAGCTCACAAGATTCTATGTTTATTTTTCTGTTTGTCAGGCAAATGCCGATACCAAGCCACACTGGCAATCCACAACTAGCATTGTAATCATAAATTACGCGACTGATGTTATTTAACGAATACATTTCTCTTTGGATAATGGACTTTGCATACTCTTGTGTAATTTTCATAAAGCGCGTTTTATAAATGTCAGGTGGTCTTGCTGGAGTGGCAATCAGTCCGGACCACCAAGGGACTTTAATTTAAACAATATTGCAATAAGATTTATACACAACTGCATGTCTGCTCATTTTACAATGTAATACCGGATAGAAGAAACACTACAAGATATATAGATAGATGGATGGATATATACATTATTCATCTCTGGAGAGAAATTCCTGTGTTACAGCAGCTCATATCAAAACAGTAGGCAATAATAATAGTCATATAATAAAAAATTGAAAAAATGGCAATATACAATAAACCTAAAAATTACTATATACAATGGAGGAGTGGTTGCAAACTGCTGCTTGTTGCAAACTGCTGCTTGGTCACAGCAAATGCAACCAATGGTTTTCCTGAAGGTTTAGTAGCGAGAACATAAAGTAGCTGTACTGTAGCTGCATTGAGTTCTCTTTGTCTATTATTTGGGTCACTATTTGCATCTCTATATATGTATGTATTATAAAGCTAGGTGCGCTCTCCTGCTCCCTGACAGAGTGTGTAAATGAGCAGAGCCGCTCTCAGAGCCACTCCAGTCCAGCAGGACGCTCCGGAGTTTGCAAAGGACCAAAATGAGCCAAGCAGCTTGTCACAGTTGGATACACCCACACTGACAACAAAAAAAAATTGCAAACCTAAAACAAAGCCGGAGAGCCAGCTGAGTGAGTGTGTGTGTGTGTGTGTGTGTGAGTGTGTGTGTGTGTGTGTACAAGCACACAATACAAATACGCACCCACACACCAATTTTAGAATGTTATAAGCATAAGTGACTGAAGCTTGCTTCAAACATTTGGAGAATTGGCTGAATCCTCTCGATTGACATCTAAACTGGAACCGTTCTGTGTGCAGTGATTTGCGAGTGTGTGTGCCAGCTGAAACCTCTAATACTCTAAAGTCTATTTGAGTTTTATTTTTTTCTCTCTCTCTTTACTTCCGGTGGCTTAGGTCCACCAGAGGAAAAAGACACAAACACTTGAGACTTAAGAATGTCCAATGGAGGTTTCAGTTCCTCTCCCTCCAAACGTGACTGCCATTGTTTCTGCACGCTTTTGTTGTTGCTGTTGGGTGTCCGGGTCTCTCTCTCTCTCTCTCTCTCTCTCTCCCTCTCTCTCGCCTTTACTTTTCTGCCCTGTAATTACTCTTCAGGTCCCTCCGTCTGCCGCTCGTCTGCTTCCCCTTCTCGGGCACCGGCCTCGGGGCCAGAGTGGACTCTTGGACACTGTGTGATCGGTGTTGTAAAGCCATGAAGGCGGTTTGCACAGGGGTCATTTAGGAGCGGTGGCTGTTGCACAAGAGCCTAGAGACGTCCTTGGAGAGCGTTCGGTGGTCTTAGCCTGGCCAGGGTGCGCATTCAACCTCCATTGAGTGAAAGATATCGAATTAGGCCTTCGGGCAGGGTGGGGGTGGGGGTGAATGTGTGAATAGCGCGTTGGATATTCGTCTCTCGTGGCCTTCCTATCCACAACAAGTTCAACGTACAGCACCCGCGCTGTGTTTTTGTTATCCCCAAAGACGGGGCCCAGCCAGTGAAATAGGAGAGCGGCCTCAGTGGACGGGGGTCTATTTGCCACGAGTTGGCAGCGGTATGTGACATTCAGCGATAACGACAGCTGCCGGGAGACGAGCGGGGTCTCCAGCTCTGTCACCGGGGCGCGCCGGGT
>OMKR01001888.1:8031-23718 GCA_900302355.1 Cyttopsis rosea
GTTATTTGCAGGTTCTTAAAAGTCTTTAGAATATCAATTCAGTTAAATAATATAACTTAAAAGTCACTAGTCTTCAGAAAGAAGGTTCTGGGTTAGAACCTGAATGGGAGTTTGTGTTTTCATGTTCTCCCCATATTCATGTGGGTTTCCTGTGGGTGCCCCGGTTTCCTCCCACCCCAAAAGACATGCACGTTAGGGTTGGACACTCCTGCCAATGCCCCTAACCATGGCATTGGCAGAAGATCTGTAGTTGGTCCTCGGGCGCTGTGCTGGGGTTGCCACTGCTCCTAGTTAGGATGTGTCAAATACAGAGGACATTTCCCCACAGGGATCAATAAAACTAAACATTTTATTTATTCTTATATTTATGTTTGTCAAAATTCTCCTTCGATCTTAATTTCTGAAGTCTACCTCTGGACCTAATATCTGATGTTTTTTTTATTACATTTATTTCTTAAAGTATTAAATTAATCTTATGCCTGCAGACACATTGGTATTTGTAATGAATGTACCAATTAGAAGAACTTGAAGCGTTGTTCTCTCTTGCTCTTCACCATTCTGCTGTTCACGTGTCCTTCCTGCTGATTCCATCAGGTTCTAGAGATGCTGCAGAGGTTCAAGGACTCGACCATCAAGCGGGAAAGGGAGGTGTTTAACTGCATGCTGCGGAACCTGTTTGAGGAGTACCGCTTCTTCCCTCAGTACCCCGACAAGGAGCTCCACATCACCGCCTGCCTTTTTGGGGGCATCATCGAGAAGGGCCTCGTTACCTACATGGCCCTCGGCTTGGCACTGCGTTATGTCCTTGAAGCCTTAAGGAAACCCTTTGGATCCAAAATGTATTACTTTGGCATTGCTGCACTAGATAGGTTCAAAAACAGGTATGTTTTTCTTTTCTTTTTCTCCTTGATTTTTTTATAGTGGTGATTAGCTAACAATGTTGCCCTCTTTTTTTAGGCTGAAGGATTACCCTCAGTATTGTCAACACTTGGCCTCAATTGGCCACTTCCTGCAATTTCCCCATCATTTACAAGAGGTAAACAGGTTTCCTTAATTTTTTCCATACATTTCCCTCATCCACCACAACCATTTACTTTATCCTTAACCTCACTCTGTCCCAGCCTTGACATGGGGCAAAGAGTGCAACTCCAAGATAAATAAGTCTCTCGCTCTGCACTTCCCATATCCTGTGCGTGCAGTATATCGAGTACGGCCAGCAGTCACGGGACCCTCCGGTGAAGATGCAGGGCTCCATCACCACCCCTGGTAGCCTGGCACTGGCCCAGGTACAAGCCCAGTCGCAGCAGCCTGGTGTGCCCAAAGCACCACAACCAGGTCAGCCCAGCACCCTGGTCACCACGACGACGGCTACAACCACCGTAGCTAAAACTATCACAATCACCAGACCTACACCTAGCAGCTTCAAGAAGGATGTGCCAGTAAGTAACTCTTATCAGTCTGATGCTCTCAGCTCTTAGTTTAGCTGGGAAGAAAGGATATCTTTCAATGCAGTAATTGTTCACTTAACTTTTTGTAAAGAATTGGATCAGTCTTGATGTTTTGTTGGAGATTATTGTCCTTTTCTTACCCGCAGCCCTCCATAAACACAACCAATATAGACACCCTGCTGGTTGCCACAGACCAGACAGAGAGGATTGTAGAACCGCCAGAGAACGTCCAGGAGAAGATTGCCTTCATATTCAACAACCTCTCTCAGTCCAACATGACACAGAAGGTGATTATGAAAATGGACAACAAGGCTGCATACAATGTTGCTTATAACTCTGGGAACCTGTCAGAATGAATATATTTTGTTTAATTTATTTTTGTCTTGTTAGGTTGAGGAGCTGAAAGAAACTGTGAAGGAGGAGTTCATGCCTTGGGTGTCTCAGTACTTGGTGATGAAACGCGTCAGCATTGAGCCAAACTTCCACAGCCTCTATTCAAACTTTTTGGACACACTTAAGAATCCAGAGTTTGTCAAGATGGTCCTCAATGAAACCTACAGGAACATAAAGGTAAAATAACTCGCTCTTTGAACTTTCTTGGTAATACTGCCCTTAAAATAAAGTCTTTGTTTTAATTGGTGCAGAAAGAAAGCTGTTTATTTTTTTTTGTCTTCATGTCTCTTCCCTTCTAGGTACTCTTAACCTCAGACAAGGCAGCTGCAAATTTCTCTGATCGCTCCCTGCTGAAGAACCTGGGTCACTGGCTGGGCATGATCACCTTGGCAAAGAACAAGCCCATTCTCTACACAGTAAGGACTTGTGCTAAGCTTGCTACAAAACACACATCAAGTGTGTTTGCGGCTGTTCTATGCTCGTGCCAATGGATCACTTGCAGATTTTAAATTTGCTGACAAAAGTGAATTTTCTTTCTCCAGGACCTGGAAGTTAAATCTCTGCTGCTTGAAGCCTATGTGAAAGGCCAGCAGGAGCTGCTGTATGTCGTTCCTTTTGTTGCAAAAGTCCTGGAATCCAGTTTACGTAGTATGGTAAGTAGTATTGGACTCTGTTGAAGGACCCAACGCCTCACAATTTGTACGATTATCCTGATTAAATATGAAAAACATCACTGATAAAGCTTCTTCTGTCTGCTTTTTGTCTTCATAATCCAATTTATGTCTCATCTCTTTGGGGTTTTAGATCTTTAGGCCCCAGAATCCTTGGACTATGGCTATTATGAATGTTCTGGCGGAACTGCATCAGGAGCATGACCTCAAGGTAATAACATTACATAGAGTGATGCACATGTTGTGCAAACATGTAAAAGCAGTGCAAAATTTGCCTGCCAACGTTGTGTTGCTAAACACCTTTGCAAAGACAAGGAAAAGCATGTTTTCAAAGCATTCTTCACAAAAGTGTATTTGAAATACTACGTGTTGTTGTCCAGTAACAAGCCTCTAAACAGCAGGTGGGTTAATAAATGCTGCAGAGTCACATGTGCCTTGAGCAAGTGAGAACTATTAATTTTGTTACCATATAATTAATCAGCTATGCCGCACACTAGCGTGCATGTCATTGTATACCCTGGGGTCAAATCTCTCTTCCTTTTTTTTGTGTGTTGGGTCTCTTGGCTAGCTGGGATGGAAGTCGCTTATGAGGGCGACTTTGGAGGCTTAGTGAGATTGTGTTTAAACAGCAGTACTGTGGCCCTAAATATTACATAATATTAAATGGTGTGTTTTGAGTAAATAGTCCATCCATAGTTGACATTGATTTTCTGGTCATGGGAACCAGTACTGTTTTGTAAAATGTAATCTATTTTATTCACCTACACTGATTACGACATCAGTGTAGGTAGTCTACATGACAGTGGGATTTCACAATTGAGGGTTTTAAATTTACTAATTAAAATAAATCCAGTATCCCTGTATATTAAACTGGAAGAACTTTATCTATGGAATCCCACCTACTAAGCCACTGCTTTATCCATGGAATCCTACCTACTAAGCAACTGCTAAGCAACTGCTTTATCCATGGAATCCCACCTACTAAGCAGTTGCTAAGTAGGTGGAATTCACTTTAAATATTATTAGCTACTATATGATTCCTGAAGTAGCCATTACAGGTTACCAGCTTATAATATTCTAAACATTGTTGAAATAGCATGTGACTAATAATTAAATAAAAAAACATTGTGTTGTTCACTGCAGCTTAACTTGAAGTTTGAGATCGAGGTTCTGTGTAAGAACTTGTCTCTGGACATCAATGACCTGAAGCCAGGCAACCTACTGAAGGACAAGGACAAGCTGAAGAGCCTGGAGGAGCAGCTGTCTGCACCAAAAAAGGAGGCCAAGCCTCCAGAGGAGCTGCTCCCCATCGTTACCACAGGTACTGTATGAGCTCCGCCTTATCCTTCACTTACACTGTCTGCTTTCTGTTATTGGATTGTATAAAAACTGCTTGTGTGTTCTAATCATTTCTGCTTGCTCCTCATCCAGCCTGGCTGTTCAGCTTCCCCTTCCACAATTTTAATCAAAATAGCATTTTGTAACCAACAGGAGACTTTCTTCCATTTGCAACCGCCCCCTCTACACCCGCTGCCACCACCACCACCTGCACAACCACTGGACCCCCAACCCCACAATTCAGTTACCATGACATTAATGTCTACGCCCTGGCGGGCCTGGCCCCACATATCAATATTAACGCCAACGTAAGTATTTGACACAAACCATACTGTGCCAATAAAGTGCCAAAGTTTGTTGAAACCCTGAAGCAGTTCAGTATAACAGTCTGATGAAGAGTAGACTTTATGAACAACACTTTTTTGGTGTTTTATTGGCCATCTTGGACTCCGTTTACACCTGGCATTAACCTCTTTAGCACCGCAAACCCCCTGGCGGGTTCACTGTCATGATCTCGCGACAGCGCTGTCTGTTTGACAAACTGTTGCGAGATCAGTTTTGAAGCTAGCGGTTAGCTTCCAGTATCGCCAGAAACTACACGAGCAGTCCTACCTGTAGGTAGTCATGCTAACTCGCTGGGAAGCGGGCGTAATGAAGCTCCAAATATAGTCTGAATATAGTCATGCCCATTTACTTTTGTCAAAAAATATTGCAAACGGGGCCCCAGACCTCTCACACAAAGATATCTGAATGAAACTGGGCTCATTATAACCGCAAGAGCCTCCGTTTCACAGAGGTAGGTAAGCAGCTACACAGGCTAAGTTAGCTTCAGAGTCCTAGAGGGTGCTGGTTCTGCATGCAGTGAAAATAGATATCTTCGCCTTTTTTTCCTTTTCCCTATTTCTGCACACTGTGGTACCTAAACAGTCATGGAATTGTATAAATTGGGTATTGGCCAATATGGCCCCATAGTAACATTTCAATCTGATGACAGCATTTTTTATTTTTAAGCCTTATCAAACTCTAGACCCATAATATCACGCAAAAGTTTTTGATGCTGCATCACAGCATTAAGTTTTTCTAGAGTAAGGTCTTTAGGTGGCCTTTTGGGGGGATTTTTGACCTTTTTTCCCCCATTCCCGAGTGGTAAAAAATATCTAGAAAGTGTATAAACTATAGCATAATAGAGCATGGGAATGGCCATCATTAGGCCATGAGTATAATGTTTCAAGCCCTTTTACACTCAAAATATAAATTTATTTAATTATTTTAGCAGTGTAATGTGTCCTGGGCCACATTGAAGGATCGCCTACTCAACTGTCGTCCTCCGCGTAAGCAGAAGTACACGTTGCACGCTCTGGTCAGGAAATTCCCCCGTTCTCCCTGTTACAGAAGTGCAGGATTTATTATTTGCAAGTAAAGCATTTTATCCACAGTTCTTACTAAATGAAGTCCCATAGTAATTAGATATGCGTGACGCGACACGGGACAGTGGGGACACAAAGGTTTTTGGTTTTTTTTTGTGACTGAACGGGCAAGGAAGTGAGATCTGATCGCAAGTGGTTACTGGAGACTCATGTGGAGATGCATTCTAATGCCAGGTGTAAACGGGGCCTTACTTCCTTATCTTCCCTGATAGGATATGTATGGAAAGCTCAGTATTGGCAGAAATAATCACCAGACTGACTCATTGTGTCCTACTCACCACTGGTTCATGTCTTGTTGCGCAGCTTTGCATAGTCAGCTCACCCAGGAGCCCCAATTTTCTTGTCTAAAGTACTGAAAATCTGGAAAGGAACATCTGGATTTCTGGATCTATTGCTCATTTTTTCTCCTTGCTCCTTTAATTTCTCGTTTCTGTTCATGCCTCGTATGTATCCCTCTGTTCTGTCACGTTTAACTTTGATGACTGCTTGTCTCTCTCCTTCAGATCCCTCTGCTGCAGGCCCACCCCCAGCTAAAGCAGTGTGTGCGTCAATCGGTGGAGCGCGCTGTTCAGGAGCTGGTGCACCCTGTGGTTGATCGCTCTATTAAAATTGCCATGACGACATGCGAGCAGATTGTTCGGAAGGACTTTGCACTGGACTCTGAGGAGTCCCGCATGCGCGTGGCGGCCCACCACATGATGAGGAATCTGACAGCTGGCATGGCTATGATCACCTGCCGTGAGCCGCTGCTCATGAGCATCGCCACCAACCTCAAGAACAGCTTCGCCGCAGCGCTTAGAGTACGTTTGACATGTGTAATGTTATAGAATGTGTATACAAAAAACAGCATGCAGAATGTGGACTTGGAGTTTTGCACCAAGGTTCTGAAAAGTCTGATCCCTTGTTCTGATGTTGCTTTAGGCTCCAACACCCCAGCAGAGGGAGATGATGGAGGAGGCAGCAGCCAGGATTGCCCAGGACAACTGTGAGCTGGCCTGCTGCTTCATCCAGAAGACTGCTGTGGAGAAGGCTGGGCCGGAGATGGACAAGAGGCTGGCAACGGTAAGACTGGCTCACCCTTCATTGAATTTTTCTTTTCT
The DNA here is from genome assembly GCA_900302355.1 of Cyttopsis rosea. Taxonomy (NCBI): domain Eukaryota; kingdom Metazoa; phylum Chordata; class Actinopteri; order Zeiformes; family Parazenidae; genus Cyttopsis; species Cyttopsis rosea. Next base: position 14,409 of record OMKR01001888.1, read on the forward strand.
TTTGTTTTTTCCTCCTACCAGTAAATGCAAAGCGTGTCATGGTATTTTAAATTTCCAGTGTCCAGAATTGTACAGTGTTTTGACGTATTTTAATCACCTTTTAAGGAGTTTGAGCTGAGGAAGCATGCACGTCAGGAGGGCCGTCGTTACTGTGACCCTGTGGTGCTCACCTACCAGGCGGAGCGCATGCCTGAGCAGATCAGACTCAAGGTAAATAACTGTTGCCTTCCATCACTGGCAATAAATCAAGTCGCAATTTATCTACAGTGTTGGCCTGTAATGCTTCCTTCATTCCAGTGATTTTGATGTTTGTTAAACTGTGTGGTGTAGGTAGGAGGAGTGGATCCCAAACAACTGGCTGTATATGAGGAATTTGCCAGGAATGTTCCCGGCTTTTTACCAAGCAACGACCTCTCTCAACCTACTGGATTCTTGGCTCAACCCATGAAGGTTAGTATTGAATTCACTGTATTCATGTTTTGAGCTTAAATATTCATGCATTTAATTATTTTAGAGGTTTGAATGATTTTGGATAGTGTGGCATTTGACGGAGCTTTGAAATACCTTTTAAGCTTTCTGCAAGTAATGGTTAGTTACGTGAATAAACATTTATTCATGTCTCACAATATTGAGCTTCAAGTAATGCAAGACAATATGATGAGTTGTTGTTCAGGTGTTATTTTCCCAGCTGGATATTGTACTTGGTGAACGACTCGAACACCAGCTGGCTCAGATCAGCTGTTTTGTTACGCACATACCTAATTATTGCAATAATTATTGTAATGATTTAGACATAACTTCCATGGTTGTGTCTGTATTATTTTATACATATTAATTAGAGGTGCACCGATCAATTGGCCGGTGACTGAAATCGGCTGGTTTTCAGCTTGATTGGCCATGACCAGTATATCCGATTATGTGCCGGTCAAATTTACACGCATATGCGCCACACGATGGTTCGTCACGTCATGCTAGGACTGGGCGGTATACATTATGTCGATATATTTTCAAACAAGATATAGGATGAGACGATACGTTTATATCGATATAGTTTGATGTTGCGTTAAAATACATACAGATGTCTCTGGTTTCAAATGACGCTGTTGCCGCGGCGGCAGGAACGGCGGCATTGTCGCAGTGAATATGTACAGGTAAATTCATGTAGGTGTAGTGCGCACCTTCCACTACCAGATGGCACATGTGAGCAGACTCTCCAGATAGACGGCTGCATTCTGGGTAGCGGGTGTAGTGCGCACAGCAATAAGTCAGTGCAAAGATCAAATGCAATATTCCTTACAAAGAGAAGCTGAACAAAGAAGACAAGAAGCACTACTTGGACAAAATATAGGAAATTAACGGGCTTGTGGTGACATAGAGCAGCGGGTTCCATGTCGTATTTAGTCTATATACTTTAACTTATTTAATTAAATAAATGAAATTAAAACACTATTTTGGTTGGGGAGGGAGGGAGGCAGGGATCTCCGCTGGAATGTGTGCAGCAAGATGCATGTTTCCTCAATTTCTCAATTTCGCATATTTCCAATTAAAGTCTGGAGAAACGTTGCTTCCCTCTCTCCTTCCGTCAGAGTGGTCCGCAACATTGTGCCGCGTATGGAGCTGTTAATGGTGAACAACGTTCTTTGTATAGATCGGTGGTAACCAACCTTTCCCAGCTCAGGAGCCACATTAATATTTTCGCAAGAGCCATAACTCATCACAAAGCGCACTGCAAACAGCGCGAGAATAGGTTGTGCAGCTTTCACTTGGATTATGGTAGACGGCAAACCGGAAGTTACGTAGAGAAAGCGAAGAGCTGACGCTACTGCTTATGTCTGCTGCTGTTGCCGCACTGCAGTGATGGATCGCTGGAATATCGCCCTTAAATAAAAACTGTGGATTGATATAAAAGTTGTTATAGTAGAAGTCACCAGAAAGTCACTCCACCATTGATATGCTAAAGAACTAAGCGGGGGTTGTTTGTGGCCTGATTGTGATGTGAACACCAGAGGCTTGCGGCTCCAAAGGCATTTACGAACAAACATATTTTTTATTTATTTAAATCGCAGCCTTGCGGTTATATAATCACACAGGCTGATGTTGCGATTGTCATATGAAATTGCCTGTGTGGATGCACCCGTCGTGGTGGTTTTGTGTTCTCCCTCACGAAAATTAAATACCCTGTCCAGTGATATGCTCTGGCGCGAACACCTGTCTGTGTGACATAATTGTTTTATATATATATATATATATATATATATATATATATATATATATATATATATATATATATATATAAACAAAAAAACAGACATTCCTGATATCACGACTAAAATTCTTGATCAAGACATAACAAAAAAATAATAATAAACCGCTTCCCATTGCTTTCAATGCAGAATTGCACTTGTGATATCAGAAATTTGTCAACATCAAAAACGGGAATTGTTGATTGTTTATCAAGAATTGGTAATGTTGAGATGTCAACAATGCGATTGCTTGGCGCCAAGAACGTGTTTTTTGCCGACAAAGAGGAGATTTACAACTAGTTCAGTCAGAATCGCAAGGAGTTAGAAAAAGTGAAGAAACGCTCGATGGGCTTTGCCGTAGACGAGCACGGATATAGGTTCCTCTTGGTTTGCCGTCACCCGGTGAAACCGTGAACACAGTCTGGTTTTTAAATTGCGAGCTCGTTTGCATGTTTGAAAGTCCTTTTTAAGAGTCGTCATATGTGCGCAGCACGCTTAGAGTCCCGCCTTGTCCTAACCCTTGTACTATGTTGGACAGATTTGACCCCAAATTGAGGTGTTTATCATCACTAAACGGCTGGTTAACATGCTTGTTTCAGCCTGAGGCCGGGTGACTTTGCCTAATTTGGGGTCATGAACTTCTATACAGAATACTGACGTCTTGACGGTTTTGTTCATGTCTATAAGCAGTTTGCAGCTCGGTTTGATGCTTCGGCCAATTTTGGCCACAAAGGGGGGTAAATAGGGCTTTATGGACTAGCAGCCAGTGTAGTGGCGCTTGTGCCAAATCTGCCCCTCATCAAATCACTACATGTGTAAGATACTAAAAAAAAAAAAACCATGCACATTATGACCGGGTTAAAGCTGTGGTAGGCAGTTTTTTTTTTTTTTGCATCACTGGGCAAAAATTCCATAATAACCTTTCAGCATATTGTAATTCAAGTGGTCTGAGGGAAAACTAGACTTCTGCACCTCCTCTTGGCTCTGTTTCAGGCTTTCGAAAATGTAGCCCGTGACGCGAGACTTTCCTCCAGAAAAGTTGCTATTCCAGCATTGGCAACAACTGCCTTGCACTACAAAGCGGCCCAAAAAAAGGAAGACAGAAATCTAAAAGAGAATCTAAAAATAAACGCAATAAAACACGTGTCAATGTCAGCGAAGCGTCTGAGAGATGGAGAGAACTTCGCGATTGCACACGCAGGTTCGCTGGCAGTTGCCTCCGCTCAAGCCTATCGATCAAGCTTGTGTTGCGTGCGCGTATGAAGAGCGTGCATATGCCCGCGCTCGTCTGGTGGGACGGGCTTAGGACAGAGAGGAGGGGTGTATTTTCAAATTCTGGTGTTTTTTTGCCTTTTCTAGAAAACTGCCTATCCCAGCTTTAAGTGTGTAGGCCCATTTTAAATGGGATCTGTGAGATTTTTATTATGTATTTGAGTTTATCTGTTTTTTGTTTTTCATTTCCACGCTTGGCAATCGTCTTTGTATTTATGTAATGTGTTTTTGTTCCTCATGTAGATCACTCAGAATTGCCTTGTGCTGTACAAATAAACTTGCCTTGACCTTTACTTGTTCTTCAGCTTTTGAAACGGCTCCAGAAATATCACATTTTGCATTGCTTACAGATCCATTTGAAAAGTCACAACACGTTTTCCAGGAATAAAACTGTGGTCAACGTGTTTTATATTCATCTGCTTCACGTGGTACAAGGGCAATATAAGTTAAAATTAATTTTAAATAACTCATTGGAGGGGTGGAGAATTGAAGGTGGGGAAAAGTGTGACCCCAGTATACACCGGCGTCCCCTCCAGGCTTCTCCATCCATGGTCATAGGCTGACCAGGAAAAGTGGATGGAAAGTAGAAACAAAATATATATCTACCACCTAGGACTGTTTTGACTTGCAGCTTTTTTTTGTTGTTGTTGTTGTTGCTTGATTATTGTTCTTATATTATCCAGAATATACAGCAACCTCCATACATCTCCCTACCGGGAATGTGTATTTAACTCCATCGAATTATCATTTATCAGCTCTTCACCTCGACGCTCCCGAATGTTGAGCTGACAGTCTTCCCATCATTTATTGGACTGGAAAAAATCTAAATATCTTCTCCCTTATGTCCAGGTGGGAATCAGAGGCAAAGACATCGTGGTTCTCGGCGTGGAGAAGAAGTCGGTAGCGAAACTGCAGGAGGAGAGAACTGTCCGCAAGATATGCGCCCTCGATGAACACGTCTGCATGGCCTTTGCAGGTAACTCAATAATTAAAAGTACCAGTCAGTAATAAATATCATTGAAGGTGTGTTGAATCATAAATATTTCATTGTGTCATCTCCAAGCTCACTTGATTGTAATGATACGCGGTTAAGATGACTGTAAAGAACATACATGTCGATATGCCACATCATGTTATAAGTTGTTTTATCCTCGTTTCAGTCTGTATGTGTGTAACCACCGACGTCTCTCTGCTCCCGATCAGGCCTGACGGCAGACGCACGCATCGTGATCAACAGAGCTCGGGTGGAGTGCCAGAGTCACAGGCTAACCGTGGAAGACCCGGTCACAGTGGAGTACATCACACGCTACATTGCCACACTGAAACAGGTACTTCAGCCGCCAAGAAGGAATCTCTTAATATTTGGCATTTACATCTAGTTGATCCCCCCTCCCTCTCTGCAGCAGCTTAATGAGTCTGTGTTTTCTAGCGCTACACTCAGAGCAACGGTCGCAGGCCTTTTGGAATCTCTGCTTTGATCGTTGGCTTTGACGATGACGGGACCCCCAGATTGTACCAGACAGACCCCTCAGGAACCTACCATGCCTGGAAGGTCAGTGGAGATATTTGGGTTTATATTTTTGTGAAAAAAGATGTCAATATAAATGACATAACTACATGCCTGGGTTACTAATGTCAGAACCTTGTTGTAATTAAAATGTTTTCTGTGTTTTCAGGCAAACGCCATCGGCCGCAGTGCAAAGACTGTGAGGGAGTTCCTGGAGAAGAATTACACAGAGGAAGCCATCACCGGCGACAACGAGGCCATCAAGCTGGCCATCAAAGCTCTGCTTGAGGTGAGGTCAAATTCAGGCTTTGCAAAGGCAATTATATCATTATATTGGTGCATGTGGCTTTATCCTCTTTCCAGCATGTATTCGTGTATTGTGTCTAGGGCTGTGTATTATTTACAAAATTACGATACCAGTACCCTTAAAGTGATGCCAATACCAATAGAATACCTTTTTTTTCTACTTCGTTCGATACCCATCATGTGAATGGAAGCGTTCAGCTGCGTAAAATGCCTCCACTCCTCCCCATCCAAATTACACTAATATATTTTGAAAGTGTTCAAATCGTTGAAATATTTATTAAATAACTGTACAAAACTGTACAATGAAGTATTTGGGCAGCGTAATTTTAACTAAATAGCCAGTACGTCAGGAATGATTTTGGCGAGGAAAACCTCTTTCACTGTTCAGAAAGGGTTGAATGCAGGTATTGTTTGACTGGAAAAGTTTTGATACTACTTGGTATTGATTTATTTTGGTTGATACCTTAAAGGTATTGAGTACCAATACCCAGCCCTAATTGTGTCGTAGATCTGGGTGAAATTGACAAAATAAAGTTTAATATCTTCTATCAATTAGGCTCAACAGTAGATATTCACTAGAGACAATCATTGTTCATTTCACGAAGCTGGAACAGGATAAGATCAGAAAATTGCATAATTTGAATATAATGTAACCTTTCAACCAGAAAGATTGAGCTGCAGTTTAGGATTACCGGTAATTAAGTATAACCTGGCATTGTTGAACTTCTGAACGCTTCCAAACTGTCATTCACTTTTTCATGCTTCAAAACAAAACATTGAAAATTATTTTAATACATCAATACCGTGTGAAGAATATTTCTCATTTATGGTTAAAGGCACCTGTGCAACACGGTAATGGACTGGTTCAAATCCTGCTACTATAACACTTATTGTGCTCATGGCAAATATGAAACTTGTTTTAAAATATCTTCCGTTACGCATCACATGTAATTTTGTTAACATGTAAAACTTTGTTTACATTTTTAGTTTTGTGATTGCTTTTTGTGTTTCCCATTTACCAAAGTCTTGGCTAATTGAATTAACCCTAACCCGACTGACTGACGTTTAAGCTTCTTCTTTGTTTTTTATTTGATCGTATAATTGCACCATTTTCATTTATGTTGATTCTTATGTAACTTACGTTTTGTTTTGTTTCCCCATAGGTGGTCCAGTCCGGCGGCAAAAACATCGAGCTCGCTGTTATCCGGCGAAACCAGCCACTTAAGGTAACTCCACACGTTGTAGATATTTACAGCTACTTTGAAACAGGAAAGGGTCTTAATGTCAACTACGTGTAGGTACGCCCTGTTATTACACTTCCTCTCTTGGCTTTTTTTTTCCAGATATTGGAGTCTAAAGAAATCGAGAGCCTTGTGGCGGAGATTGAAAAAGAGAAGGAGGAAGAGGCTGAGAAGAAGAAGCAGAAGAAGTCCACTTAAAGCAGTTGACCAAAACCACACCTTTCGTTGGTTGCACTTAAGGGAAGAGAGTTGAGAATATTTGTCAGATTAAGAGGCTTCACATGCACAGTGTAAAGAGGCCGAATCCTAACTTCAGATCTATTTCCAGTACTCTGAGTTGGGCTTTCTGAATGAAAAGGGGCGGCAAAGACGACCACGCCAACTGCTTCCATTTTGTCCACCTAAAAAGCAATAGACTTATTTTGACATTGAGTACCTTTTTATAGATCTCAAATTAGGGTTCAGCCTTCAAATAGTTATGGTTTCTCCATTAAAGGTTACGTTGTTTTTTTCTTTTCCCACTCATCAATAATGGAAAGAAAACCTTCAAATAAACGGATTGTAACATTGTTAACACTGCATCGAAAATCAATAAAGGTTGACGTATTTTTGTTTTTTTCTAAGCGCTAAGTAGCATTTCTTTTGTTCTTTTATTTGGTGCTGGTCCTCGAAGTGCTCTGCAACACTGAATTAAACAGGACCTTTAATGAAATCTACGGGACAAATGAATGAACCAGTACTGACCAAGTACTGCAATAATAATATACAATAACAATAGGTCGTTTTAGCATCATGACAGCAATAGAATTGTATATGACCAATAATACAACAGGAGACATGAATGAATGTTTGGCAATCGTGGCAGTGTCTTACCAGGCAATAACAACAAAAATATTATAAACTAAATTAAAATATAATATAGCACTGTTGATGGTAAGCTGCTGTTGTTTTGATATCTGATTGTCAATCAGATTTATTTCCCTACTGTTGATGGTGTGTAACTGGGTCATTACGAGGCGATAACTGCAGAATACGTCCATACATCTCAAATTTATAAAATATTTCAATGCAGTTTACCATGTTACTATGTCGTCAAACGCCGGGGTGTTAAATAATTGACACGGGTCCTTATTAGATTCCGAGCGCTGTGATGTTCATGGATGAATGTAGTTTCCCTCTCCACCAGAGGCCGTATCCAGAGCGCCGTGTTTTCACCTAGCAGCGCTCCGTTTGGCGCAAAGCCCTGACACTGAAAAAGAGAAAGCAGCTACTGCCTTAAGACGCGCTCACCTCTCTCCCTTAGTCATTTAAAACAAATTAGCGATGAGCGAGCTACATGTCTAATGGAGGTCCGACGTAATGCTTTCTGCCTCCCTTTTATTTCACCCCAAATTCGCTTATCAAGCAACCGCCGCTCTGAATTCTCAAAGAAACAATTATGGCCGGCGGTGTGGTTGGGCTGCTTAATGGGATCCTGGCCTCAGACCCCGGTGGGAACTTTCAGTGACTTTAATCTGGAGCCCTTTGAAAAGTTGTGCCGTGCTGTGCGGAGGGGCCCCGGGGGCTCCCTCTGACTCTCACCAAAGACATAATGGTGAATGGTAAAGTCCTTCATTTAGACTCATCTCCACAAGCCAGGATTTCCTGAGTGGGTTGACCCGGGCCGCCGTAGCAGGAGCAAATGCAATTTGTCTTGTTTCTGAGCCTCGCGGATCGGTGCCGTGGTCTTGATTTGAGAGGATCCGTTCGGCTGCGGCGCCGTTGCTCGGCAAACTCAAGCGGACGAGTCGTGTAGAACTTAACATCCGCGGCGCGCTGAACGCACCGAACCAGGGAAGACGGAATGAGGCGTTAAGATTCAGATATTAAGATTCGCGGCCCCCGCCTTTTGCTTTATCGCAAATCCTCCCTTACAAAAGATGACCGACCAGATACGCCTAAACTTTCCGAAAGTTCATCCTGGCTAATCCTCTGCAGCCACCGAGGTTATCTGATCCATCTTGTCAATAGGCTAAGAGCAGCTTACTCTGCACTGCTGTCGAGACTCATCGTCTTTTTGAACTGCTTGTGGGAAGAGTTTTCTTTTCGTTCTGTTTGCTTGCAATGTTGTTGCCCATAATCAGCAGCACAGCGCCCGGGGACAAAGTCCATCTCTCTCATCGCTGGCTGCTGCTCATCATTAATGCAGAAAATAATGGCTTCACCAGAGGTCATCGACGGAGGAACGGGGCCCGAGGACATGTACTCTCCGAGCAAGAATGCACTCTGCTGCAGGCTGTGGACTGAGTGCATTGTGTGTGTGCGCGCACACACACACACACACACACACACACACACACACAGGGCTGCAGTCGCTCTATTAATGTGTACAAACAACAGATTTCTTTTTTTAACAGTATGAACAAATATCCAATTTAATACTAGCTCTCTCTCGCTTGCCACGGCTCTCTCAACCTCGATGCACAGTTAAGGAAAAGGGTTTTTTTACGCGCCGTAGTCGACAGAAAAACCCATTTCGGGAGCACTTCGTATACATGCGCATGTTATTTGGTGATATACAGCCATCGAGGGATATCTATCTATTATACAGCTCCTGTCTTTGTGATTTTTCAATTCGCAGGCATATTTCACTTTGAGGATCTACATTTTGTCATTCTAATGTGCCACCCCGTGGCCGTGTTTCAAAGCCGGTTTCTCCGGGGACGTTCCAAATTTGCCAGTGCAAAATGTCCCCGGGTCCA
>OMKR01001935.1:0-10353 GCA_900302355.1 Cyttopsis rosea
TAGGCCAACCCATAAGGGGAAGCGTGGAAGCGCGTGGTGCCGTCGAATTGTCTGACAGAACTACCGCCACAAGCTTATTTTGAATTTTGACGCGAAAAGTTTACTTAAACAAAGGCATATTTGAAATTGTTGCACGGTTGGCCTTTGCCCCTGTAATTCCTCGGAACCGTTTCATTTCCTCCCTTTATTCCGTTATCCTCCGCTCCCGGTCTAATTAGACCAACTCCTGTCTCCGTTGGTTATTCTGCAATGCACCGTACAATGAAATGCCGCCCCCTCGGTATGATGGAAACAAGGGGCGATCATCAGGATAATGTGGGTTATTTGCACTCTAACGAGGCAGACACATTTCACTTCTAATGATCTAAATGAACTCGTCACTCTCTCTCTCTCTCTCGCTCTCTCTCTCGAGACCTCTAGCTCCTCTGACCTGCTGTAATTACACCTTTCATTAGCCATGATCCTGGATGGGTTCCGGGTGGATTGATCGGAGCAGGCGGAGGGGGGGATGTTTTAAACAAAAACAAAAAAAGGAAAGAAATAAATAAATAGACCGCCCCGGAAAAGCGCAAAAAGGAGGACGGGCGGCTCTCCACCTCGCTGATAAGGGGAGACACTTCGGGGGGAAGGGAGTGACGGGAAGGATATTAAATGAGCGCGCGGCTCTGTAGAGAGCGGGCGTTAATACGGCGAACGCCTTCAGCAGTTCAACCATCTCCGGTAAAAACTTCCTCGGGAGATAATGTGACGCCACGGCCTCATTTTAACACCGTTAATGGGTGTAGAGTTCATTTGTGGTTTTATTTTAACCTTCGTTTCTTCAGGGAAGGGTGTCACGTGCACACACACACACACACACACACACACCTTTTCCACCAGCTCTTCACACCTGGGAGTCGCCCAATAAAACTGTCTATAAAACGTTTCAATATGTAATGTCACTTTACAACATGTGTAGCTATCATCATAACATCTAAGAAACGTGGTTATACGGGCCACAGCCCACACTGTGTTGTGTTTCGATTTCACCCAAAGCATTATGGGTCGTAACAATCGCAGGGGTTTGTTTGGGCTGTGAGTCAGTAAGCAGCACTATAGTCATATACTGTGACCCTTATAACTATGATTACGGGCAAAAAAAAAAGAATAAAGAGCTGGACTTTGGTCCCTCTAAGAGTTTAAGCAGTTTCCTTTTCTAAAAGGCCAAAAAAATCCTAAACTTTAACATACTTTCTGACCTTATGAGGTCACCTGTGAAAAAGCTTTGCCAGCAGTATATTTCCATAATAAGAGCAATGAAAAGTGAAAAGTGAAAAGTTGGCAATATAATGTGTACAAACACGTGTCACATTATCACCTCAGAAGAAATATCCATTTTTTCCATTCCATCTATCGTAAATCATTAGTATCTGCTTCAAACTCAAGAGTCTGGAACAATGTTCTTGCATGTGGAATTGGGAAAATTACGGGAATATTACCATGCAGCCGGTATCGGTATCAGGAAGACAGTATCAGTATCTGCAATTTTCAACAAAGTAGTATTTTCTCACACTACTATTTCAATATTTCTAATTATTATTAAAAAAAAGTTTCATTACATAATCATGTGTGTATGTTTGCTTATCTTGAACAAATAGACTATTGCTTACCTGTAATTTGAACTTCTTCCCTGGGGATGAATAAAGTCATCTTACCTTATCTTAATACTTGGATCCCAAGGGAAAATTGGCATCAGATGTTTGAAAATGCAAAGTGCAGATGAAAACACCCATAGACTTATAAATGACATTTAACAGGGAACTGCTGAACAGGTTCTGCAATGAAAACTGTCCAAAGTGTCTTAGTAGCTGTGAATGTGACTTCAAACCAAAGCTAAATTTAATTGAAACACTTTGCAACATCCAAGTTCCTTTCATGTCCTCTCATGTCCTGTAGAGCTAAGAAATAATTTTTTTTGGCAACCGTTGCAAAATGTTGACTCTTTTTGAAGGTATTACAGTGATATTCTATTTATAGCTTCAAATCAGCAATTTTACCCTTAAACTTGAATAAGCCTGACACTATTTAGTGCGATGTTTAAACTACAGCTCCTAGAACCCACCACTGAACCACTTATTGGAGAATATTATTTCCCACATTTCCGACTAAATTAGTGCCTTTGACAGGAATTCTTACTCCAACCTCCAACCATAATCCTCAAAGGCTAATGGATCATTTCTCAAAGTTGAAAACTCTGGGTGATAAAACCAAAAAGAAACAACAAAGAATGTGATAAAAGAGATGCAGTGATGGCTTCCAGGAGCTGAGGGGTGACGTCTCAAACAGGGAAGATGATACTGCACAGCGGGAGCTGACGAAACCCCTGTCAGATTGATCGGAGTGAAAGAAGGTGTGGGATGACGAATCAGAGCACAAAATATTCTGACTGAAGGGCTGGAAATTCATTCAAATAATGATTGACAACGGAGGGAACAAGGATCAGCTCCCCAGACTCGTACCAATAAGGCTGGTACAGTCTCTGGGGTCTCCATTGTTTGTGTTTGTGTAAATTTGAATAGCTCTAAACGAGACAAAGGGATTGGTGAATTGGATGCATCTAGCTTGTGAGGTGTTCCCCCAAAATGCCACCCCAGATACTGTGGAGGCAGTAAATGGCGAGATGAATTTATTCCAGGAAACCACTTCAAGTTTCCTGGAAGAAATTCATCTTGCCATTTACTGCCTCCACAGAAGAAAGGGGCTTTTCAGGGAGATTGAGCAGACTCCAAATCATGAAAACAAAACGCAACAAATTCAAGTGGGAAAGACAAAATCAGAAGAAAAAGATGAAAGTCTGTTTCTGGAGAGAACAGACAAGGACTTAAGACTATCAGGTGTTCCATCAAGCACGATCCTGGCACACAGTCAGAGGAAAACGGCAGACAGTTTAATGAGTCTCTGAACATCCTTTATAGTGGATTTGACGAAAATGACTTGAGACCAGAACAGGATGATGCAACGGTAGGGAATATTTTGTTAACTACGGGCAATAGCGAGGTGCCGTTGGGAGATGAGGATGGTGAAAAGGTGTCGAAAAAGGTGAAACCGAATGAGGCTACAGTTCTCGATAATTTGAGCAATCACATTCTACAACCCTGCCACGACTCGCTGGCTGAAGGCTTTCCATCATCTGCTTGAATGCTTGCACCGGGAAACCCAATGGTATCTAAAGACTCCAACCTCATTTAATGCCCCGTAAACCATGGATACAGCGTATCCATGTTCTATGGATGATGTCCTTTCTCAACCAAAATCCTCAGTGGGTTTCATGCAGAAGGTAACGCAGTAGCATCAGCGCCGTACCGACTGGTGCGCCCCAGGGTTCAGTCCTCGGGCCAATGCTATTCACACTCTACGCAGGTGTGTGATATAGTAGCTGCTCCAAACTGACCTTCATTAAATATTCAGGTGACACTGTGATTGTTGACACCTCCAACTCTGAGGACACACTCCAATCCTCTGTAAACCAGGTCCAACAATGGTGTTGAACACCCTTTAGCTGATGGAAGAAAAGACACGGTTGTATTCATTTTTTTTCCAGACAGTTGTTATTGAGTTCACACCAAATATCAGTCTTGGTTGTTTTTCCCTTAACAGAGTCAGGAGACTGAATATTCGTCAATTCCATTTTAAACCTGATTCATTGAGTCAGCGTTGACCGCATCTTGGCAAGGCTCTCACAAACATCTGGGACATTAAGTTGGAGAAGGTGATATTGCCGAGGAGTCAAAATCGGTGGAAAACAGCACAAGGATTGTCAAGGAGCTTCACGGGGAGCGCACAGAGGAAGAAAGGACAATGCATGATGGATTTTCCAACACATTCCTTGAATCATCACTTTGAGACTCTGCCATCAGCTTTGTGCCGACACGTGCAAGGTTGCCAAATGACGAATGGCAAAGGAGAGCCAAGAGCACAAACTGGCTAGTATACGTTACGTTAAATTATTCTATTCTATTTCATAGAGGGAGTGTGACAGCTGTGTGGTTCCAACATGGAAAAGCAACAAGCTTGAAAAAATAACAGATAGTAAAATAAAGTCTCAACTGAGGAGCAGTCAGCTTCGAGATATACAGTCTAATGGCTGCTGGTATTATGTTATTTTGTTTCTTTGCTTGTTTGCCACTTTAGCTTTTAGGAGGAGTATTTATGTAGGATCAGCCGCAGGCTCAAGATGCTCTACTTTGAAGGACTTTGTGGAGAAGGTTGGTACTGCAGCCTCCACCTGCGACTGAGTACAGCTTATTTTGATGGTCCTTTAATTTAAGGTGGCACTTCAGTACTTTATTATAGTAAATTAATGAAAAAAATCCATTAATTTAATAAAATAATAAAAATGTCAACACACACTATTCAGTCGAAAGCAAATGTGGGTGTTGACCCACAAATGCGTCTTTGATACCTTCTCATGGTAGTGTGATTGTTTCATTGCATTAAGGAAATGCTTTCAGAGGACAGCAAATAAAGCGTCAGCCTTGGGATTCCTTCCAATGGATAAAAAGGAAACTAAGGCTCATTTGTTGCACAGATCCCCCTTTATCCTGCCTTTCCACTCCCGCCATCGCTCCATTTAGGGCTGATATTTCTTGCGGCGGTAATTGTGTAAAAATAAGTTTGCCTACTCGTTTTGCTCAATCGAACCGCCGTACTGTACAGTGGCCCCCTTCAGCGATGCAGCGCGGCGCTTCACTCTCGTGTCCGTCTCCACCGCCGACATGCAAACACTTCAAGAGAATCAGAAATAGCTGCGGGGGGGGATCAGCTTCACTCTCGGCGCCGAGCAATTCTTTATCCTGCCAAAATTCATCCGCCATGCCTTCCTTCTCCCTTAACTAAATCCGTCAGCTGCCTTACAATGTACTGACAGGCCCCCTCATTCAGCATCATTCGATTATCAATTCTCATTTGGCGAGCCGCGGCTCAGCTCGTCGCAGATTTAGGACCTGGACCCCGAGCCGCCATAGATCACCTGTCACTTGTCACGGCTCTGTGGCTGAAAGGACAGAAAGCTGTCAGTGGCTTTGGGCAGGCTTCCCCACTCCCCGAAAGTGACAGTGAAATTACTTTATTTTATAGGCAACAAGCCAAGAACTCTGTACCTTAGAAATTATTATACAAGTGACACGGACCACATAACTTCCAATGATTGGAACACCAAGATGTGGCCAGATGTTGTGCCAGTCATGCTGATGCCGTGTCTTGGGTCATCTCATTTGGGTCCACGACATTTTAGGTAGTCTGTAAAACACAATAATCTGCTGACACGTTATTTTCCAAGCTGATCTCTATACATTTTTAATTCATTATTAATACACCCAATGTCTGTATATAGAGTAATGGAGGTTTCATCACAAATCATGTTTATTTTTTGGTGTTTTAACACAATGTTATATGAAATTTAGGTAAATCAGTATGTCAGAATATCTCAATAGGAGGAGCTATAGCCGATGTGAGAGGCAGGTTGGGGCTCTCTTGGAAGGAACTGGATGGAACGGACCAGACCTGGTAATGCCGTAAGGGGTATAGCCAAAAGTGCAAATTTCTGGAGTTGTGCCGACATTTGTCACCTTGTGTTTTTGGCAAAACTGACACACAACAACTGACATTTGTGACGCTGAAAAAAAAAAAGGCCTGGACAGTTGCTTGGTAAACATTACATCCATGTTACCATGATTCTTTTCCTCCTGACTGGCAGCTGCGAGCTGTTTGGTGCTGGCGTGGACAATCTGACAGGACGAAGACGCGGTCAGCTGGTTTCTGTGTTTCCCAGTTCTGTTTTTTGTCCTGCCATTTCACAGCCCTGAACATAATAATACTGGTGAATGTTAGATAATGCAGGGGATTTGGCTTGTGGGTGTACACACTACAGCACAGAGAGAGCTCGAGTATTCTGTGATTGCCAAGACATCCTTGCCCACAAGGGCAATCTCTCTGGGAGGGATTACCTTAATCATTGCTGGCTACCTCAGAGTAGACATATTATCATCATTATGAGGCACTTAAGACTGACTGAAACACTGTGTACTCAACTCAGCATGCCGTTTGCCGAGTAAAGAGCACGGAAAGCATTGTCCTAATTTCCCTCCCTGTAATGGTCCAACTACCGTAAAAAGATCTGAGTTCATTTTGGTGGTGGAATGAGAGTGGATTGAAGAGCTCATCTCGTTCCCTGTCACTCATCTATCCTGATGGGGCACATCTTTTCTCTCTCCCTCTCTCTCTCTCTCCCTCTCTCTCTCCCTTCCTCTCTCAGTCTGTTCCTTCCTCTCTCTCACCACTGACAGTACTGACAGACAGCTCCTCTATTCCCCTCACCCAGCTGTAATTTTGATGTTAGTAGACGGGGAAAAGGCCAATTTACAAATCTAACACTTGACTCCCAGGATGCAGCTGTCAACCCCGAGAGAGTTTATGTGCTGACATTGATTCCGGCAAGGTTTAATTGATACATTTATATGAATCTGTGTCAGTTTGTGCCTCATTGCGTCTTGTTTCCCGCTCTGTGAATGCATTCGTGAGCCCAAGTCATAAATTTGCAGCAAGCCTCCTGCTGAAAGTGGGAAAAGCTCTCTCTGCTGGATCTGTGAGCAGTCACAGCCCTAATGTGAAAAAGACCGGCCTCTTTTATTTATTCAACTCTTTATGTGACTGCGTTGGCATTTATCGGCGCCAGCGGCAGACGGCGGGGATATTGATGGCCTGCTTTCTTTGAGGGGCTATTTGTGCGTACATGTGCACAGGAATCCATGGCCCCTGCTGCAGCCCACCCACATCACAGGCTCCCCAGGGAGGCCGGCCTCTCTGGGACAGGCCTCCTCTCGGTGAACAAAGGCCCCTCTACATGTCCCACGACCGGATCCTCTCAGACAGGGAATTCTGGACAAAAACCCACCAACTTAATCCAAACGGCTTGAATACTAAGCCCAATACAGCGAAATGCAACATCCACTGCGAAACACATTTCAATGGGGAATTAGGGAAAGAAATGCCATTTCCTGGAAAGACAGCGTGTTGTGATTTGAGTGTTGACTCAGTTTGGGAGCAAATGGCAAGTGAGGGCAACACTGGGAGAAAAACACATCAATTCATAATCCATTTCCTTCTTTGATTGATTTATGTATATATACAGTATGTATAAATGTATACAGTATATATGGCAGGCTTAACATAGCTTTGAATAATTCAAACCACTTGGACTGCCAAAGCTCCATAATCAGCTTGTGAGCTCAAGGAGGCAGCCCGATGCAGTAAATAGTACCATACCGAGAGACTGATTTCTCCTTCCACATGCATAATTAAGCGGAGGTGGGTGCGGGGGGAATGGGGGAGAGTCCTGCTTAATGACAGATTTGAGGTCAGACGTCTTCCTGTGAGGCAAAAATACACTGTACACTTGAGCAATTGCATAATGACCTGAATGGATCTGGACGCGGCATGCCGTGGTATCGCCAATGAAGGTTGACGTACGCCACATCAGCACAACATGCGGTTGGTCCAAAGGAGTGTTGAGGATCTGAGCCAGGATTTATGCCTCCATATGGTTCACATTAGGGAAACCTAGTAAATTATCACAGATGGAGTTGTTTAAAACCTTATTAGTCGATAGCACAAGGCTTACTGTACTCTACTTCATTTCGCAGCGAGCTAACAAGTTTCAACTTTGGACGACATACAGTAAACTGTGCGCCACCCCTGACCTAACTTTGGCGTGTATACCTATAAAAGCCTGTATAAGCCTGTGGGATCCTGTTGAGGCCTCAAGTGGGGTTTAGGCATAATCTTTTTATTGGTTAGGCTGGGTTCAGGTTTAGATGATTTTTTTATTGTTATTAAGTTATTACTGAAGAATTATAGACAATTTAGGGTTTAAGTTGGGACCGGAGTTGGGTTCAGACTGGGATCAGAACGTTTTCAGATCCGTCTCAAACGTATGCGGTGTGCTTTTCCTGAGATAAATAGACTACCAGTAGGTTGAGTCATTCAGCCTTTCAGCCCCCGCTGGCCAAACCGAAAAACAGAAAAAAAAGCATCCATTCCATGTGTATGACCTTAACCCGGCGTCCTCCCGATGGCGTCTCCCTCATCTCCCCTCATGTCGCGGGGACACAGATGGCAAAGGGTCGCGGCGGCCAAGGCGAAGGGTTGTCTGTCTGCCAGACTGACAGCAGCTTAGCGCCAAAGGCTCATTACCAAGCTGCAGCAGCAGCCACAGCCACGGCTACAGCCACGGCAGCAGCAGCAGCAGCAGCGGCGGCGGCAGCAGGACCAGCAGCCAGCCGGCCAGACGTCGGCATACAGATGACCACACACACACACACACACACACGTATCATTTAATGGAGGAATGGCGGCATTCTGTGCCACGGCGAGTTAGAACGAGAGACATGACTGACAAACGAACGTCCAAGATGAACACGAATGAATACGAACATCGCTGTTCAAATCTGTGTCGGAACCATTCTAACGCGATTAATTGAAAAGGCGCCGAGGCACTGCTGGACGCGAAGCTACCGTGTAGCTTCTCCGGCTCCTCGTAACGCGAACCGTAATTCCATCACCGTGACTTGACGAGCCCTTTGTAGTTGTGCGCCGGTGTCGAGAAATCATCACAGTTAATTACATCAGTCTTACTTGGCACCGCAGCCTGTTTTAATTATGAGGCACATTAGAGTCGGGAGGGGAAGCCACCGAGCATGACATGAAGATGAAACACCTGCAACCCATCTGCACAAATGATCTCAGAGTGTTTCTGTGTTCTTTCCGCTCTCGTATCTCGCCTCACGTCGTTTCGCCCAATTGAAGTAATTGAAGTGGCCGGCGATGGAAAATCAGAGGCGCGCTAATCCGTGAGAGTGCGAGATATTTTAGCGACAACTTAAAAAAGTTTCGCCGACACGACGGCCGTCGCTAGATCGGTGCTGTACACTTGAATCAAAAAAGCTGTCAAAGCGTTGTTTATCGTCGGAATAGGAAGGGGCCGGAAGGCTGAGGCTAATCATTAACACGACGCAATTAAACCGATGTGGCAGTCGGACACGCGGGCCTTCACGGCGTCTCCCGTTTGTTATTTATTTTTTGTCACATGATATAAACCAGCGGCGCGTTGACAGCGCGCCGCAAAGTGACACATCGCAGATTGCTCTCGCGGAGCCGGAGTGAGTCAGGGACAAATCCCCCTTGTTCCCGCGGTGATGTCACCGGAGCCGGCGTCCAATCGGCCGAGGCCGTCTGTCACACGGCTGCACATCGGAAACCTCGGCGAGCGGGAACTCCAATTACAGCGCCGACGCATTATTCCACCACTGGAATACAAGGCACCCAAACGTCAAATACACAAGCACACACACACACACGCACAAATGCACGCACACATAGGTCCTGCAGACAGACGAGACACAGCTGTGAGCCCCGAGCGGCGCTCCAGCCAACTTTGCATCAATCCAGCCGCTGACTGACGGGACCTAAGGGCTTTCCTGCGCTAGCATAACATATTTTCATAATAATACCACTTACAACTTATAATGACCTTCAAGGAGAATTGTTGCCAAACTAGCAGCAGCTAGTGTACATTAACACCTGTGGGCGGAGAGCCTGGTTGACAAGAGCCTTGCCATAGCCCTAAGAGGAAAAGCTCTACCATTCCGGGTGAGAGAAAGGACATGGCCGCCAGCTGCACGCCGGTGAACCAGCGACTCCGCCCTCGTCTTCCCTCCTTAAGACAAGGGCCCTCCGTTCACTTAATACGCTTGTTTGAGGAAAATCAAATTAGGTGAGAAAACTCTCCTTGTGTAAAGACGGGAAAGGATTCTTTAAATGCATCAAACGTCAACATTGGAAAATTGTCGACTCCAACGGCGACATTGGCGGCCGTCGCCCCGTGTTTTAAGAAATCCCATCGTCGTTGACAGTAAATAGAAGACGAGGTGACCGCTCGAGACTTTTCACGCCGCCGAGCCACTGAGATATCCATCCACGCTCACCACGACATTACGGTCTATTATAGATGGAGCCTGCATACCATGTTTCCTTTATCCCAGCCGAAGGAATCTCCTCTTTGCGTGATCTTGTCAGGGGGCTTTAAAGAACGCAAATTCGGAAGGCAAATTCACAGGAAAAAGCAAAAACCTAGAAAAGTACAGCCAAGCCTGGACGCGAGGGGAACTCTCTTGGCAGTTTACAGAACATGCTTCCATGTGTGTAAATGTGTGTTCAGCGGTTCTTAATTAGTGGAAGCCCTCCGGGTGGGTGTTGTGTTATGCATGAGACTAAAAGAGTTCTATGAATTCATTATATGCTAAAAGAAAGCACTGGTGG